>JAYKKM010000437.1:2677500-2817500 GCA_035772405.1 Chrysogorgia sp. JL179-B06 | reverse complement strand
CCCCCGCATATGGAGTACAAAGGGATGCCGCCTCATTAGATATTCAACTTATTATTTATGCATACGTCATCGTTCTCAGGCTCCTTTGGGACCCTCTAACCCTCATCATTAGTATTCAGATTACGTCATCGTTCTCATGCTCCTTTGGGACCCTCTAACCCTAATTATTAGTATTCAGATTACGTCATCGTTCTCAGGCTCCTTTAGGACCCTCTAACCCTAGTCTCATTACGTCATGACTTCTCGTCTTCCTGGGGGAGCCTTAACCCTAATTATTTATTCAGATACGTCATTAAACCTTCAGGATCCCTAACCCTAGCTCGTATACCTGTAGGACCTCAAACCCTAATTAGTATTCATTTTATAACGCCTTATTATTATGCATACGTCACTCAGCTTCAAGTCTCCCCTAGTACTCTCACACCGCTCTCATTTCCGACACCTTCCGAAGTTGATTTCCGAAGGCATTACATCATTATCAAAAGGTAGCTCTTATTGCTTTTAATAATATAAGAAACGCCTTTGTAATTATACACTTCGCCTCCCTACGGCAATGTGAATGTGGGACAGTAGGCAGCCCGAGAGCAGCGCATGCGCCATGGATATGATATGGGATGAACTGTCTAAAGAGAGTAATGAAGAAGCATTTTAAACCTTCAAAATAACTGGTGTCACGATCAACAGAGATTTATAAGATGGCCTTTGCGATCAATTTAGATCTTCGACAGTTCTCCGAATATATGAACCAACAGAGATTTATACGATTGCCTCGTTGAAACACCGGTTAGATATTCGATAGATCTACACAAATAAGAACCCGCTTTACGAAGGTTATGGAGGCTAGTATATTTAAAAAATCACGGAGTCGAACGAATCATAACGGCTTTTACGAATGTACCGGACTTTACGGCTTTACGATTTTACTTTTCTTTAGATTATCAAACCATTCGAGAAGCCGTACGATGAACGAATTCAAACGTATTGATTTGCCTAAGCGAAATCAAACTTTACTATGCATCTATAGACATTGGTATATATTATAATAGCTATTAGATTATTCAAGAGATTGACTTGTCAAACGAAGCGAAGGCTGAATGCGCGTGGGTCGTTAAGAGTCATTAGTGGTGCAACTGACAAATATTTGCATGACTTGGGAATAATTATTTACTTGAGGTATACATTAGGATTTTATGGGTAAACATTAGTGAATATGGGATAATGAGGGTCATAAACAGGATAGAGTAAGCGGGCAAATTCAAACGGAAAATTGGTGTTGCCATAGTAAAAATACGTTGCGTCGAAAGAAAGTGATTATAGCGAAAGGGTAACCATATTCAACTCAACTGAATAGTTTAGTTCTCTACATAGAATTTATATGAATTAAGTTTACGACATGGCCCGGAGGGCTATTTCCATGGTCCTTTGGCCCTATCTCTAAGATACGCCCTTCAAAATTGGCCCCGGGGGCCTTTTTTGGGGCCCTGTGGCCCTTTTGACAAATACGTCTTGATGTGCCCGGTCGCCCCTTACCCTAAATCATTCCATACCCTCACCTGATCCCTCATTTTATCGAACCTATTTGTTATAAATAACCCGTATAACCTGTTTGTTATAAACTATGCGATAATCTTTAGTCTCGCTTCCTTGTCATGCATTTAATTGTTACGCCGAGTAATCATTTCGGGAGAATTATCACATATCTGGCCTTCGTTTATTGATTAAGCAATTCCTATGTCGATGAAATACTTCAGGAAGCAGTGTGAACAACTGTTAAGTATTTAAAACGTATGGAAGGCAATGCTTTCAAAGCGTTGCTAAGCCAACTTATCCTGCGGCTGATATTTGCATATTTCGCCTTCGAGCACGCGTGTGGGAGGGTGATTAAAAGATCATTAAGGATTGAAACAAAGAAGCGGCTATTTGCGATATTCGCCTTTTGCGTATAGGATTTGAGGAAATTTCTAGCGGGGAATTCAAAATAGGGCTTTTTGGCAATGTTTAAAGACAGATATCTCGGACACGAATGGACAAAATCGAAAACCGTAAAAGAACTTATCAGCTATTTTTGAGTCCTCTATACAGATTCTACATGAACCAAAACCAATTCGTCTATTTACGATAATATCTGTGAGCAATGATCGCTTAGATTCGGTTACTAGAACGACCACATGAACAACGAAGCGAGTGTATTTAAACCATTGAATCGAACGAGTCAAAGCGGTATCAGTGTTTGCCGTGAAAAAAGTGTAACATTCGCAAAACGACATTATTTCAAAATATGTAAATATTTAGTATATTTATACGCGCACGTGGAGAAGAGCGTTCATGCAGATGAATACATAATAAACTTTCAATCCTGGGCCAGTAAATTCGATTTTGTGACCGATAGTCACAACGTATTTCCAAAAGGCAAATGACGTTATTCTGGATTTCGAAATAACAATCGCAACAACGTATGCTGCGAAGTATACTTGTGGACTATATATGTGGACTGACAAAATACATTTGTCGACTGAAACTATTAAGCATTTCTGCATTTGCTATAGAACATTCGTAAAGTCACTTACTTAGTCATAGATGCTTTTAAATAAGTGATAATACTTGTTGTGCTGTGTAGGCAGTGTAGAAATACAAATCAAATATCAGAAAAGGTTTATGCACTGCCGAAATAACTTGTAACTTTCGAGCGGCGAAGGCCCTTCGTCAGAGAGCCACGTAAAATGAAATAATCACTCAGTTCATAATATTTCACTTTACAGAAGGGGCGCTCGAAACGTTAGAATTTCATAGACTTGATCCAAATCTGCCTCTTGAAACACCAAGCTAGTTTTAGTGGAGGAATTGTGACACTAAAACTAGATAAGCCATAATACGGCCAAAATTATTAGGGTTCATCTCTTAGCGGTGAAAAACACAGGTTCAATCGAACGCTGAATAGCGTGAAGGGAGCGTGATGACCGTATAAACTCCCTCCTAAGAACGGGCCAAAAGGCCTTATCGGGCAAAAGAAGGCCAGATAGGGCCTAAACGGGCCTAATACACAGACAGAGCGCCGTCTAAGTATACGATGGGGGTCCCAAAGGTACACGAGACTAGGGTTAGGGATCGTAAAGAGTAGTATAGCAAGTAGGGCTGCGAGCCCAATCGACTTCAAACGTGAATATAAACACCAAAACATCACCAAATTTTGCCAAATCGCGATTCGACAAATTTGACGATGTTTTGGTGTTTATATTCACGTTTGAAGTCGAATAAGCTCTCAGCCCTACTTGCTATACTACTACAGCGATCGTTAGTCAATCTAGACACCCTTCGCACGTTTTCTACTAAATTGATGTCAAACACACGCGAGACTAGCGAAACAATACCAAGTTTATACTAAATTTGACACCATTTCAGCCACATTTAAAAAATAGAGAGTGTCGTTTCAAAATTCTCACAAATTACATTTAGGAAAAAATAGAAAGTGTCATTTCAACATTTTCGCGTGTTAAAAAAATAAAATGTGGTACGAGCCCACTCTCACATATTAAAAAATAGAAAGTGTCATTTCAACATTTTCACAAATTTGTCGAATCGCATTTAAAAAATAGAAAGTGTCGTTTCAACATTTTCAAAAATTTGTCAAATCACATTTAAAAAAATAGTCGTTTCAACATTTTCACAAATTTGTTAAATCACATTTTCACAAATTTGTCAAATCACATTTAAAAAATAGAAAGTGTCGTTTCAACATTTTCACAAATTTGTCAAATTACACTTTTACAAATTTATGTGTCGTAAAAGTGTCTCACGCGTGATAAAATTGCCACCTGTTATGCAAATTAGGTTATTACCACCTGTTAATAATAGATTAGTCCGTTTGTTCACTATTTTCAGCGTTTGTCGCACTTCTAAAATGGTGATCGTACACATATTTCGACGTTGTGATTCCTCCAGACAACAAGCCCAAGAAAGGCACGTATGGTGTCACAACCGCGACAATGCTTTCGACGTCTTTCTTTAATAACGGGTCTTTTTGTAACTCGTCATTTAGTTCGTCAGGGTTCTCAATGGCGTTCAACCCATCTAATAAGCTAGCGAATTTGCTGATTAGCAAGTCAGTGAGAAAAGCGTTTGCGATTTCACACGCGTGGAGAGAACAACCTTATGGGAGTCACGTCGCAGTGTTTAAGACAGTGTGTGTGTCTCTCACTACAATGTTTTTGTGACCATACGCGTAGGAGTCAATACCATTTTCTAAAAGGTATCGTTTATCATCAAAGCAGGATAGCGACACTTTATTAATTTCATAACTACCGAGCTGATGTTTGACACTTCTAATGGTCTTCATTGTGTGTCGCAATTGTTTCTGCTCAAGTAACACACTTTTGTAATCTTCGTGTCTGATCACTTTTTTAATTATATTCTTTCTAATACCTTTAGCGGTTTTCCCGCCGCCTCCACCCTCTTTCAAATAGCTGTACATTTTACTGCGCAACCCGACGAACTCGACAATTGGCGTTCCAGCGCACTCGTCCTTCATCTTCCCAATAACTTTCTTATTCTCTCTAAAAAAGAATGGGCTGTCTGCAGGATAGTCGCTATTGTCGAACTTTTCACACTCCATCATAAAGTCGGAATAAACGTCGTCAGTTTTGATTGAGTACAACAGACTGTCAGTGTCAGTGAAGTGCAATCTACAGGTGTCGCTAGAGTACTTTTTCATAATATAATTGTAGTGAAAATTGTACATCAGCGTTTTACTCAAGTCTAGTATGCAGATACCCACATATGCAGGTCTATTTAATGTCAGCGTTTCTTTGACTTTGTGGACAGCAACTAAGTTCTCGCTAAATATCTTGCAAGACACGAACGTCGGCTTCGAGACAAGCTTTTGAAATTTCTCCGCGGTGGTCACTAATCTTACGTCCACACGCTTCCTCAAGTTTTCCATCGTTTTTCCGAACACACTGTTGTTCATCAACTTGAAGAAGTCCTTCTCAAAAGCGTTCTTAGCCGCAGTTCTTTTGACTGTGTTAAAGTCGATGTACTTGCCTAGCCACTTGGACTGGTCAAACTGCAGGACCCTGTGAATCTTATTGATTTTTAATCCAAGATCCATGTACAACTGCAGATTTCCGTAGTGACACACATACTTTTTTTTGTCCATCAAATTAGTCACCAGCTTCTTCACACCACCAACACTCACGTTAAACTTATTTTTGATTTTCGTGCAGTACTCCGACAACATGTCAACGGTTATCTCCATCTTCTCGGGAGCCAACGGGTAATCGTTGTGTAGGTCATGCAAATGGGCTGGGTACTCCAAGTCGACCTCGAGCAGTAAACCTTTTTTACTATTGTTGTGATAGTCGTGCAGATTAACTTTTTCTATTTCTTTCTCAGTCAACCACTTGAAGCCGCCCGTGGGTAGACTTCGACTCATTGCCCATCCATACAAGTTGTTGGCGTCAAGGTACATCAAATACTTCGACTCTTGCTCTTTGTCATACCCTTCCATGTATTTATTATTCGCCACACCATGTCTGTTGCATATGTAGCTCACACCACCACGCATACCCATTTCTACGAACTGGAACATGTCAATGTCAGACAACAATTCGAGTTCCACTCCAGTCATCTTTAACATGGCGTCCCAAGCCAATCCGGGCGATGTGAAATAGTGACACGGGTCTAATTTATACTCGCGATGGCATGTCTCTCTAAAGTTCTCAAAAACGTCGGCAAGCAAGAGCACATCGCTTTTCAAATACAGGTCGTGATACTCACCCATACTTTCAACGTCGAAGTAGTCCCACACGTCGCAAGCGCGTTCATGCATTTCTTCCGTAATATGCTCATCATTCAGAATATTGTAAAAGTCCTTTTTGGAGGGTAGCTCACATTCATCAAATTTATCAAAGGAGTCCATATAATCGTAGGGATAGACCCCCTTTCTTGTCATGAGTGCCAAACCCTCGTCGTGAAACACTTCTGACGTGTATTTGAAAGCGTCCCTTGGTAGGTTCCTCACCAAGTTGTCTAGACCACTACTCATGAACTGAAAGCTGTCCAAGAACACCAAGTTTTTTCCAAGCATGAACGCCATGTACTTCTCCATGTTGTTTGGTATCACGTTTATGTCTTGGCCAAACTTTCCAATCTCCTGCATAATGAAATGGCTATCGTAGCCGCGTAAGTTATGAAAGATCACGGGGATTTTGTCAGTCAACTTAAAGTTCACATTACAATCGCGATGTGCGGACCCTCTGTACTCACCTGAGACATGACAGTGGTCTCTCACTCTAACGTCAGCGCCAGTGTACTCAACACTGCAAATATGACAACTTTTAGCCTCGTCAAAGTTCTTCTTATCGGCATCAGTCAGTATCATTTCTTTGTTAAAGTGACTCTCAGATGTCTCTCTACAATATTCAACAATTTCTAACATCTCCCCAATGAACTTGTTGACTGCATTTTCACCGCGATACACTTTCACTGGCTTACTGTACTCGTTATCGTAGCAACAAACCAATTTATACCCATAGCCACAGTCGACGTGCCTCTGGTAGGCGTTTGTGTAGCTACACTCGCTTGACAGCTTTGTTGTGTGCACCTTCTGTGTGATAGCCTCGAAGTCTGCATACACCACAAATGGTACATTTAATTGTCTACTAAAATTCTCGTATTTCACTTTCGCACCTTTTTGTGGCATTTTAATAGCTTGCTTCCCATTGATGACCAAACATACCTCAACATGACTTTCAAGCACGTCCGCTCGACTAAAACACTGCAAGCAATATCTACAAAAGTGTTTTCTAGCCTTATACTTTGTCTGGCGGTACATGAATTTGTTAAAATCGCGAATGTATACATAATGCTTGTTGCCCACGTCATTAGTTATCAACAATAGGTCCATATGGTCAAGATACGCCTCTTTAGAAACGTACACAGGGAATGGCTGCAAATTTTCATACCCAAAAACATTTATGCTAATATCGTTCGCCTTTTCGATCTTGTTGTAGTCTTTGAGTGTGACTGGGAAGTCAATTCCGTCATAATTCAGCTCACCGACATGCCTAGCGTACTTCGACGTTCTATCAGAGTGTTTTCCAACAGGAAACTTATGCGCTAGGTGACACCATCTAAAACACTCGTTGTCATCGTCGTTATTTACGTTTACCAAGCCCTTCATACTATTGCGCAACTCCTTTGGCAACGCAATGTAGCTACTCCCATGCAAAGGTCTGTAAATAGCGACGTTGACGTAGTGTGCGTCTATTTTGTCGATAGTCCATCCAGACCCCTCAGATAACCACCCAGCTATCCGCGTCAAAATCTGCTCCGATCCACGATTGGCAACACCCTCGATGTCATGCTCGTTAATGACGACAAACGTTTCGCTGTTAAAGTAGGCAGTTTTGTATGTGGTCTTATCAAGTTCTAAAACTTTCTCAAAAGTGACCTTGACTGTCTCCACCACTTTCATTCCGTTGGTCTCACCCAGCTCACGTCTCAAAAGGTTAGTGACAGCACTTCTACTACTACTTACCTGATTAATGTCTCTGTCGTCAATCACTTCGACTCCATAGGACCTTGTGAACCCTCTCAGTGCTCGATCCAACAGATGCGTTGACGGTGCGAGGTCTTCGACTAGACGTTGTCCCTCCTGATCTCCAAAAAAGCCGTGAACGTTGGTCGCTTCATCTGTTAGTGAATTGACAACGGCTGCGCTCGTCTTATGCGCCCGTCTTTTTGTCAGTGGGTTTTTCACAGTCCGACTCATTGGCTTCTATATACTACACTTGTTTTTTTCCTAAACCACTCGTCGTAATAATTGTCGCCACTTTCGCACCATCCTAGTTTTGGGTACACCACCCCAAACAAATTATCGTCGAACAAGTCTTTCGCCTTCCCGTCTTTGAGGTCAAGCACCTTCTTGAGTGTCTCGAGTTGTCTTCTATGACACAACCTAATAATGTAGTACCCATATCTGCTGACGTTTCTACCCTTGATCAAATTGCATGAGTGGAGCACATTAACAACTTTCAGGAAGTCCTCTTTTATCAACTCAAGGTGCTCACCCTTCACAACGTTCCGCAGTCTCCTCCCCATCCACCAAGACCGTTTGTGAACGCTTTTTAATCGCGTGAGTCTCATGTCGCTGTAACTCTGAGTGTAACCCCATTCGATGTCGCCACACTTTGGACACGCGTACCCACCGCAGTCAGTCATGTTTTTCACAACGTCACAATCCGAGCAGTAGTAAATTCTGAAGGTGTCTCCACACTCAGTTTGCGTCTCACTCACGATTTCGTCAATTGTGTAGCCGTAGCTCATCTGCCTCATAAGTTTGTCCATCACTCTTATACTACTCCAACATTTTTTATTGAGTTAGCACCCATACCGCTATTCCACTACCCAAACCTAGCGCGCTAACAAACAACAATTGGTACTCCTTCATTTCCGCACTCGGTTGGTAGTAATCCGCAATCTTCGGGGAGTTAGTGAACACTCGTCCGCTGTACTGTATAGTCATTACGCTTCTAAGTTCTTCCAACGCGTGGTTTGTGTCATTGATGTCAGCATTAGCATCAGAGAGCCGTTGTCGCAAACGCTGGATCTTATCTTTCTTAGCGACTTCGTTTTCATACCACACTTCTTTCGCGCTGGCTAACTGTTCCAACGCATGGTTGTGTCTTTTCATCTCAGCTTCATAGCCTGAGTGATTAAATTTCGAAAACATAAAGCCAGCGCCTGCAAAAGCCACTGCATTAAATATCCCTCCAGCCACAACGCTCACCATTAACTTACGTTGATTTGAATGGATCTGTCGGTATCCACTTTTTCGATTGCACCCATTTTACTAACAACGTTCCTGCACCAACAGCTGCAGCAAGTTTCACTGTGCCTTTCACAGTCTCTGGCGTTCCCAATGGTTCTCCCAAAGCCTTTTTAGAAATCATACTCACCGCCACAGCACCAGTCGTAACAAGTAGCGCATCATACAATTCGTTCATAAGTTCTTTTCGATCAATCGCAGTCATATACATTGTCGTGTGTTTTGTTCAAGAATCAAATGTGTCTAACGCTGGACGACAAGTTCTACGATTTTCTGGCGTGGGTGATGCAGTACTCACAGGTTCTAATCGTGTCTCTTTTTCACTGCTAATTGTGTACCATAGCGAAGCACCAGCAATGATAACACCAAGTGTTCCAACAATGTAACCATAGCTCCACTCACCACCCTGTTCTTCGTTAACTATCATTTCACGCATTTTCTTCTCTTTCGCAGCTTTCGATATCTCAGCCAACTTTTTACCGGCAGCGACACGTTTTGGGTCCTTCACCCTAACACTCTTCACATCAGCTGTGATCTTTGCTTCAACAGCCGTCTGTGAGTCCTCAACCATCTAATACACTATCACGTGTTATCTTACTCACAGTTGACCTCACAGGTATCTCACAGATGACCTCACAGATATCTCACAGTTCCAGACCAAACGCATTAAAAATTAGAGCTTCAGCGGTTATTTAACAACGAACGACGGTTTCCACCACCACAATAAAAAATATTTCTCCGAAGGTATAGTAACCATGAGAAAAGTTGGTAAACTGGAAATCGTGATTGGTCCCATGTTTGCGGGAAAAACAACAGAGACTCTCCGCAGGTTAGTCGCGTTAAGTTAATCAGGGCTCAAAGTCCTCTACATGAACAACACAGGTGACACTAGGCGAACTGACCACGCGTTCTCCACACATCGTCAGACCATTGTTGTCGGATCAGACAGTTTACCTGCAAAGTTAATCACTAACCTTCCGAGTTCTTCCGAGATAGCTGATTACGACGTCATCGGCGTTGATGAAGGCCATTGGTATTCTGGGTTACTCCCAATTATTCGCGAATACATTAAAGCTGGCATTCACGTCATTATTTGTGGTCTCATAACAACAGAGCATTTAAAAAGACTTGGTGAGCTCGACACACTGTTCCCAGTGGCAGACGACATCACGTTTCTAAAAGCGTATTGCGCTGTTTGTCGTGACACTTACGGAACGACTGTCGAAGCACCATTCAATTGGAGATACAACCCAGGGCCATCATTCGTTGGTGGTGCTGAGCAATATCGCGCAGTGTGCAGACGTCATCATCCTTCCACACAAAATTAGGGGTGTTCTCGGATACCCCACTTTTTTAAATTTAGACATTGGTCACATGAAGCGTCCAATGTCTCCCGTAGAAACATTTTTTCACACAGTGGTCAGAAGGTTTGTGAAGTAAATAGATAAAGTTTCGCAGACACCTTTATCGAGTTAAAAATGCTAGAGCAGTTGTCACTTCAAGCGTTGTCTCAACAACAAGAACGAGCGCTAATTCGACTTATTACTCGCTGTCTAAAAAGTCTCTTTACAATAGCGTCTCTCATGGTTACTCAACGCTGATTTATTTTTAAATTTACGAAAACATTGAGAGCACTGAAACCCAACGTCAAAGAGATATTTTATTACCGTGGTAATAGCGTCGTCGTATGAGTCACACAAGAGTGTTAGATAACCAGCGGATTTATATCTGAGCAACAGAGACTCCTGCTCTTTGGATGTCTTGCCTGTGCCACCTGGATTCTTGAACTCAATCACGAGCCCGCTGTGCTGTCGGTTTGCATTGGCAATGATCAAGTCAGGTGTCCCACGTTGGTAACCTTTTTTCCACGAATTTATTCTTTTACTCGAAGTGTCTTGATTTTCACCACAAGCAGCTATCAAAATAGCTTCTGGATAATATTTCCTAAGAAAACCAACAACTTTCGTATGAAGGTCGAACTCGGTGATCATTTTAAACTGATTGTGTTTGAGACCAACGTCAGCCAAACTTTTTCTAACGCTTGGTAAGACTTCTGAGTGCACCCACCTTCCAAAGTGTTTCGCACGCTCCATTTTACTCGAGAACGTCAATGAGTAGACTCCAAGTTCGTTGATGAACGAGGCCTGTTCCATCTTCATTTTACAATCAGGTTCGACGTGGTCGTTGACTGCATCTTTTGGTCGAGCGTAACCTAGAGCACTTGCGACTTCTCTTGCTTTGAACCATATTTCACCGTTGTGATTAACCATCGTGATTTGGTGACCATCGAATAATTGCACCAAGTTGGTTGCCATTACTATAGTCTCCCACAAAAAAACTACTCGACATAGGTGTCGGGTTTTTTATAGATCTGGTTTGTTGTGTACCAATGCAGCAGGTGTGTTTTACTAGTCTTCAGTTTTCTACGTCGTCTGAAAAAGTTTCTAATGTTACGAACCAGTTTTCTGAACCAACCCATTACATAACTTAAGTCACGTCTCCTACTACCCCCACAGTGTCTGATTCTGCGGGTAACATAATAGGTTTGCCGTAAGTCTTTTTAGACCTCATACCAATCTCAGCGTGGAGCTCGAGAGTAACGTCACCGCGACCAAACGATCCACCAGCTTTGAACATGTGATCAGTCGTCTTATTTATCTTATATGTTTCATGAGGTCTCGAAACACATGCTCCCATTTACTTTACACCATATTCCTTCATCATTTCTCCACCCATGATTATGATGTCTCGGTTAGTCATGTAACCACTCACAATTTTCACACCGTAGAATTCTATCAACGATGGGTATGCATAGGGTGCGAGAGGTATTCTTGGTCGGTGTATTCCAAAAATTGTTCCATAAGGTGTGCCTATCTTTTTCATATTTGCTATGAAGTCTGAGTCGGCTGACTTAACGTTGTTGACTCTGACGTGTGAATTGTCCATTTGCCAGTGTATTGATATCATATGCATTTTACTTATGTCAACACCACTCGGAATAGTGCATATGCTCTCCATTGCTGGGATGCTACCACCATACGCGAGTCCGTTGGTCAATCCAGTCTTGTACCCTACGAACTTATCCCACTGACCGTCGTCGTTTGATATAATTGTCTCCCAATTTGATCCAGCGGTGCGAGTAGGTAGCCTCACCACAACGAAAATAGAGAGATCACACCACTGCATACTTGGACAGTTAAAATGAAGACCTGACTCAAGTGGGATTGGTGTTAACACAGGGGATAGAAAACTTTGGCTTACACTGCTGATGCCAACAATAGGACCATAAGCCGAGTTGTTTTGCACTAATTTACTTGTTTCACCAATGGCTTTCACTTTGTTTGAACCATTGGTGTGAAATTCCACGTTTTTCAAGGCGTGTGTGCTAACGTTGAAGTCGAGCACAACGTTGTAGGACTGACTCTTGAGGAAACCTGATAGCAATTGCTCTAGAGTTCTTTTATTTGCAGCGTCTGAGTCATCGACTGGGTCTGCTACGTTTTTTATCGCTGAGCCTTGCATGTCTATTATCCCAGACATCCTTCCACCGGTCGCACTTAACTTAGGATCTTCGTCCAGATGCCTTTTCGTTCTCTTTAGTATTTTATCGTGAGGGTCGTCAGACTCATACCCATAGTTTAGACTCATTACTACTTCAAGGTGTATTTGGTTAGCAGATAGCCAGAGACTGCTGAGAACCCTAACACTATCGTCAGCGTTGTCGTGTCTGACTTACTTGTGGGAAGTGCTTCTCTCATGGGAATTGGTGCCACACTTTCTTGGTAAACTTTTTTAGCCATGAGATTAGTTGGCGCCGTCACATTTTCTTGGTGAGCTTTTTTCTTCACGGTTGTTGGTACTACTAATGAGTGAGTCACCACATTTTCTTGGTGGACTTTTTTAGCCGTAATTGTTGGCGTTGTTGCATTCAAGCTAGTGTTCACCCCAAATTTCATGGACTCTGTAGCAACCTTTAATAAGTTGTTGTACCCAGCGATTTTATTCTTGAGTATCACTAGGTTACTTGGCATTAACCATGTACTTGGCGACACTGCAAGATTTTGGACAACGTTGGTGTCTCTAATTGATTTATTCATGTTGAGAATCCATGTCGACACGTCATAGTTGATAACACTGTCAGAAAACAACTTGCGGAACTCTTGTTGGGTCTCTAGACTTCCTGCAGAACCACCAACGACTGATACACGTGTTCTCGCTTGCGCACCAAGTGTGGAGTACACAAAGGCTTCTATGCTTTGATTTAGATATTGCAACCCAATGTTGGTAAAACCGTCTGACAATCGCGCGACGTATCGTCTGTAATCGTTCTGAACGTCGTTGAGTGTGAAGACTCTGGATTCGCCTAAAGTGCCATCGCTCAGTACTTTATTCTGGTAGTAATGCTTTCTGGGGATTTTGGAAGTCTCACCATACAATTCGGAGGCGTTGAATTCTCTACTTATTGATTTCATGGTCTCACCACCTTCCATTCTTCTCAGAAGTCTTCTAATGGTGAAGTACACATGAAATCTCATCACACTTGTGACCACGGGGTGAACTTCTTGCGACACTGATAAATGTTGCAACGAGACTCCACAACAGAAACTTGCACAATACGTCGCAAACACAACGCGATAGTAAGATTCGCTGTCATCCCACTCTGATTTTGTCTTTGACGTGGTGATTTGTAAGACTGGTAGCTTCGACATGAAGTAACTATTTTGGTTAACAAAAACTTTGAAGTTGTTCACTGGATAATTTAACACATTTTCCGTTGGGTAGCCGTCCCAAAGCCCCCAGTGGTTCTTATGACCTTTTGGCAGTGGTTGGATAGTTCCACCACCTTGCCATATTATTGGGAACTTACTATTGTGTAGCCACTTCCACATGCTTTTATCATTTTTGAAGGTTGTGCTGGTTATGTCCGTGCTGAGGATGTCGTTGTTTCTGAAATATATGTCGACACTCATGATCTTACCATCTTGCAAAATATTTGGATAGAACTCAAACTTGCTTAAAGTGGCGTGGGGGTACTTTTTGATGAGGTCTGCCTTTGCGTCGTGTGCAGCCTTCGATGTGTTAGCCATCGCGCGTTTGTAGTACTTTCCATAGTAATCACGAAGGGCTTTCTGCATATAATATACTGTATGTTATACATGACGCGAAAGTTGACGGTACTCATTGAAGGTGCGGAAAAAGTTGTGTCCTTTGACAACGCGATGATGGTCATACACGATAACCCGTACATTGTGGTCAAGACAGCCACTGTGTTTTGGGACTACCATAACACAACAAACGACGACAGCATTCAGGTCTTCACGCTGGATAACTCTAGGGTTGGCTCTTTTAAAAAGATTAAAGTGGGTGAAGGGTACTTTAGCTTCGACGCATTGGTCAAAGTCTTGAAACACGAGTCTAGCGAGCTTAAGGTGGATCTTGAGATAGAGAAACTAGTGCCCACAGGCAAATGTAGGGTCAAGGTTAGTAGTTCAGCTGTGTTAGACACCCTTGGGCCTCTACTTGGTTTCGCGAAGGGTGAGGTGATTCAGAATGACTCACAGTGGCACACTAGCCCAAACGAGGTCGACATGTATAGAGGCCTGAAGTACATAGAAGTCTCGTGTGACGTTGTTGAGACGGAGAGCGACGTGGGTATTGATGGGAAGCGTAGCGATGTGATCACAACGTTGCCAATACCCACTGAGCAGTCTTTGAAGGGGTCAGTGCAACGTCACGTGGACATTGAGTCAAAGGTGAGTATTAAAAAAGGTGTTTACTCAAGTATGACATTTCGTGTCAAACCAAACGACGACAATCTTAAAATTGGTGCGGTGTTATTGGAACTGTATATTGTGTAAATTATATGGAGCTCGGTGTGGAGACAGAGCAAGGGTTGAGAGACATTTATTACAATCCTAAGACAGGGTTCAGTGGTGTAGAGAGGCTGTATCAAAGTGCATTGGGAGACGGATTGAAAGTGACTAGAAAAACAGTGAAAGAATGGTTGACAGCGCAGGACACCTACACTAGGTACAAACCCATTGTGAGAAGACATAAGTTCCGCGCGACCTTCGTTGGGTTTCTTGGTGAAGAGCTCCAAATGGACTTAGTGGACATGAGTAAGTACTCAAAACAGAACGGAGGTTATTATTGGATATTGACAGGCATTGAAATATTGAGTAGATATGCTTTTGGTATTGCAGTTTACAGAAAAGACACTAAGAACATGACTAAGGCTGTTGGAAAATTGTTGGTTGACTTTAAAGATCGGTTTGGAACCACACCTAAGTTAACGCAATTTGACGATGGACTTGAATTCTACAATGTTGGGGTGAAAAGTTTGCTGAAAAAACATGGTGTTGAATATTTCAGCACTAAGAGTGATAAAAAGGCTGCCGTTGTTGAGCGTTTTAATAGAAGTCTGAAGAGCATTATGTGGAAGTACTTCTATGCCCATGGAACGTACAAATGGATTAACGTTTTGGATCAGTTTGTGAGCAATTACAATAGCAATGTGAATCGCAGCATTATGATGAAGCCGAAGGATGTCGATAAGTCAAATGAAGGCGAAGTGTGGACCACTTTGTTTGGTCACCAATTTGCAGACAATCCATTGCCAAAGTTTAGAGTTGGTCAATCGGTGAGAATTAGTAAATACAAGAGTGTGTTCACAAAGGGCTACGAAGCCAACTTCACTGAGGAGCTGTTTAAAGTGGTAAAGGTTATTCGTGGTGATCCGAATGTGTACGAAATTGAGGACCACACCGGTGAACAGATTATTGGTAAATTTTACGAACAGGAGTTATCGCTGGTCAATAGGAAACATGGTGACGATGTGTACAGAGTTGAAAAGGTGTTGAAAAGAAAGAAAGTCAGAGGGAAGAAGATGGCTGGTCAAATGGTTGGGTTACGAGAGCAAACATAATTCGTGGATACCAGAGAGCGATATTCAAAATGTGAGCTAGTGTAATATGGCTGAAGGTGGCTTCGACGACCTTGAGATGGAAAGATCTGACGAATACAAAGATATCACTGACGATGAACTAAAGTATAGTCTCGAAAGAGCCACTCAAGATCGCAAACTATCTCGGAACGATCCAAACGTCACAGTCGATGAGAAAATTAGACTAATTAGAGTGGAGAGTGGACTGAGGCGTGAACGTGATGTAAGATTTCGTCAACACATGAAGGAGGATTTTAACGATATTACAACGCGGGTTAATGACATCGTAAGAGATCGTGAAGACGTCGCGGGGAGTGCGCCATTGTTAGACACCACACACGCAGAGTACGTCGACATACCTAGACTAACACCAATCGAGAACCGCAAGTTGAGCGCGCTACTTAATCCAAGTGAGAGTGTGATGTCTGAGTCAAGAATAGGCGACACTGGTACGTTACAAATAGAGATAGATCGCTATCGAGACTTGATAAATGAAGCGAACAAAAGAGTAGCAGAGCTTGCAGTGAAAGACCTCACGACTGCAGAGAACGAAGAGTTCATCGATCTAGCTGAAAGAATGGTTGGACTTAGACAGGCTAGAGACATGGTTATTGAACAGCGAGAAATGGAGGAAGTTAGAGAGCAGCAGGAAGTCGACATTGACAGGTTGCAGAAGTTCAAGAAATGGGTTAGAGAAAATATGGTTGGGTTGAGTGCTTTAGCGATTTCAGTAGCTGCGAATTATAACAACCATTATTATCGCTGGGAGGTCTAATGTTATGAAAGGCGCTATGGTCACGAGGTCGTTCGCGCAGGCCGTTAAAAACGCGATAATGAAGATGGGTCCATGGGCTGTTGGATTGGCAAACTTAGTTTATGACGCGCTGGTGACAGGCGCAAAGGGCCTCGTTTGGTTAGCTCAAAATCTGTGGGTGTTCGCGGTGACATTCGCGTGGCTTGCGTACAATTATCTAAATTAAAAGCAAACGTGACTTATGGACACCAGAAAGTGACGTTCAAAATGTGAGCTAATGTAATATGGCTAAAGATGGGAAAGTCTTCGACGAGATTGAGATGGATAACCTTGCTAGAGCTTACACTGATGACCAAATAGACGTCGAACTTGAAAGTGCCACTCAAGCTTACAACTTACTTGATGATAAGTACCCCAGCGGTGACATGCCACACATCGAACGTGTCGAGTACGATAAATTGTCTGAGAGAGTAGACAGATTTCAGGACGAGCAAGAGAGAAGGTTTCGAGAAAAAGAGACGTCGTTCATTGACACTGACGATGGTAAGACGGTGACAGTAAGGGGGACTAATACAAAGGTCCCAGCGGTGGAGTTCGTCGAGCAGGAGTCATATGGTGACGTCAATGACACAAGTTTCGATATGTCTTTCGAAAAGTCGAGCGAAATTGAGAGGAGACTTGGTGAACTAAAAGCACACAACAAAGAGGTGATAAAAAATCAAGTAAAAAGAATCAAGCTAATAGATAGGAAAATACGTAAGTTGTATAAAAAAAGACTCAGTCATGATGACGCATCAAGGAGCGTAGTCAACAGGTCACAGGTTACGAAATCGGGGTCCATTCTTTTCAAACCGATAAACAAAGATGGCAAACAAGGGGCACCCAAACGAGTTCTAATACCTAGGAAAAAAGGTTTGATCTTTAGTAAAGATGCGAGTAGTAAAAACGCGATCGAGCAGTTCAAACAGCTAGTTGATCAAATCCCTGAGAGTGCGGAAACAACAGCCGTCACAACAGAAGTAATCCCAGATGACTTCCCAGTAATTGAAACAAAAGTGGACTCTGTCGACATACGTGGGTTAACACCAAACGAAAACCGCGAACTGGATGGTGTGGTTAATCCAAGCGATAGTGTGGTGCCTGAGTCAAGAACGGGTGACGATGGCGCACTGCAAGCGCAGGCAGACCACTTTCAAGAAACGATAAATACAACATCAGACAAACTAAACGACGAGGATGACGAAAGCGTTATCTTTGGGTTGACAGAGCGTATTGTAGGGCTTGAAGAAGCGCGAGACAGAACCCTAAGACAGCGCGAGCTTGAAGAAGTTAGAGAGCAGCAGGAAGTCGACATTGACAGGTTTCAGAGATTCAAGGAATGGGCTAAAGAAAATATGGTTGGGTTGAGCGCTGTAGCAATTTCAGCGGCTGGAATTATAACGACAATTACTATCGCTGGTAGATCCGCTGTTATGAGAGGCGCTATGGCTACGAGGTCGTTCGCGCAAGCTGTTAAGAACGCGATAACGAAGATGGGTCCATGGGCTGTTGGATTGGCTAATTTAGTTTACAATGCGTTGACGTTGGGTGCAAAGGGTCTCGCTTGGTTGGCTCAAAATCTGTGGGTACTCGCGGTGGTACTTGCGTGGTTTGCTTATGATTATTACAAGCTAAAACGGTAGTGACAAAACATATGTAAAGTATATGAACGTCACGTCAGCAGAGTTGAGCCCTGGTTTTAGACGAGCGACCATGGGTGTTATAAAAGGGGCGAGAACGCAACACGTAATCACGTTGAACCCTAATAAGGTCAGTCCTGGCGAGGAACTCTACATTGATATACCGAAGCTCAAGGTTAGCAGCTGTTTGGTACCTGGATCGTTGGGTCTAGTGTTCGACTTTAAGAATACGAACGTCAAAAGCTGGTTCTTGAATAATGTTAGCAAGTTGTTGGTTGAGAAACTTGTTGTGAAACTGGCTGGGGAAACTGTGTATGACAACAATGGGGAAAATTACACTGGTGTTTATCGTGACCTTTGGGAAAGTGTTACTGCGCGAGACCAAATGATTGACTATGGTGTTGGTGGTGAGAACTTGAGAAAGTTAATTTCTAAGGATGACAGTGGCGCGACAAGTGGGAACGTCGCTAAGGTTAGTGATGCACTGATGTTTGGTGTGATTGGGACGAAACAGCGGATAAAGCTTGGCAAGATCATGAATGACCACGGGTTGTACGCCCCTTTTAGCATGAACAACAACTTGCAGTATGTGATCACACTTCCGAAGGCCGCAGACATCATGGTGGCGCAATCCGGTAGCGCTGTGGGTGGATACACTCTGGAGAACCTCGAGCTTGAGTACGAGACGATTGATAACCAGGAGCTCGCTGACGAAATAGCGTCGGGCTATGCAAGTGGTCGTAGTTTGTCATATGAGCACGTTACGTTGATGAAAACCACCGAATGGGACAAAGGCACGACCATTGTGAATGAAAACATTAATCTTCCAAGAAAAAGCATGAAGGCAATCGTGTTGCTATTCACGAATAAGGTGCGAACAGACAGTGAGGAGTTTCTTTATCCAAATATTGAGAGTGTTAGAGTCACAATTGAGGGTGTGCCAAATAGTGTGTACTCACAGGGTATTCCAAAGTCGAAGTTCTACGCAGAAGCGAAGCGACTGTTTGGGTTGGGTGAAGAACACGCTCAGTTCATGACCATACAGAAGTTCTATAAAGATGGCTTTGCGTTGGTCATCGACTTGAGGAGTGTTCAAGATAATTACAACGTCGCCACTGGTAAAAAAATTGTGAACACACAATCTGGCGTGCTTCTTGAAATCACGAAGAAAGCGACGACCGCAAATGTCATGTGCAGGGTGTTTGTGGTAAGCGATGGGTTGGTCAACTTTATGAACAATGGGTTACAATCAATCCAGTATTAAATCAAACGCGAGTTAATGGAGACTCCGTTTAATATGGTAATTGTTGGTATGACAGCTTGTGGTAAGACGCATTATTTGCTGGAAACATTGGAATCTGAGTACTTTAGTAAATTTGACTACATTGTGTTGATTTGTCCTACTTTCGAGTGGAACAAAGCGTACCAAGATTGGAAATATGTGCGCGACCCCGACGTGTTAGCAAGACAGTGTCGACGCTGTTCTCAAGTGTGTAACAAATGTTTTTAAAGGCACTAACACTCTGATTGTGTTGGACGACTGTGCGAGTTCTCAAGATGTCAAGAATAGGACTAGTCAATTAGTCAACTTAGCTTTTAGTGCGCGACATTTTATGTTGAGCGTTATTGTCATCACACAACAACTGACGTCGATCGCAAAACCGTACAGAGAAAATATTAGTAAGCTCGTTTGCTTCTACTGCCCGAGTAGGAGTGATATGAAGGTCGTTATCGACGATTACCTTGGAAACATTAGCAGAGAAAAATCGTCGGCGATTGTGACCGCATTAAAAAATAATAAGTACGCTAGACTCGAAATCTCACTGCGCTATCCGCACAGTCACGAAGTTGTTATTCCGCAATAAAATATGGGTATAAGTAATAGCGTGATGGTGAAACGCAAAAGTGAGGAAAATCCTACGATTGAGGAATTAGTTGAGGAGACTGATGACACCTCAACTGTGGAAGACAACGTCGACGTTAGGAGATCCGAACTTATTAGACTGTCCGGTGACGGTGTGGTAAGTCAGTCCGAAGCGTACATTAAAAAAGCGTCCGCAAAAGTTATTGACAAGATATGGCGCCAATACGAGTTGAAGAGAATGGAGATCGCAAACGCTTTTCTCACCGACTTGCTAATCAGCAAATTCGCCAGCTTACTAGATGGGTTGAACGCTATCGAGAACCCTGAGGAACTAAATGACGAGTTGCAAAAAGACCCGTTACTAAAGAAAGACGTTGAGAGCATTGTCGCGGTTGTGACGCCGTACGTGCCTTTCTTGGGCTTGTTGTCGGGAGGAATCACAACGTCGAAATATGTGTACGATCACCATTTTAGAAGTGCGACAAACGCTGAAAATAGTGAACAAACGGACTAATCTATTATTAACAGGTGGTAATAACCTAATTTGCATAACAGGTGGCAATTTTATCACGCGTGAGACACTTTTACGACACATAAATTTGTAAAAGTGTAATTTGACAAATTTGTGAAAATGTTGAAACGACACTTTCTATTTTTTAAATGTGATTTGACAAATTTGTGAAAATGTGATTTAACAAATTTGTGAAAATGTTGAAACGACTATTTTTTTAAATGTGATTTGACAAATTTTTGAAAATGTTGAAACGACACTTTCTATTTTTTAAATGCGATTCGACAAATTTGTGAAAATGTTGAAATGACACTTTCTATTTTTTAATATGTGAGAGTGGGCTCGTACCACATTTTATTTTTTTAACACGCGAAAATGTTGAAATGACACTTTCTATTTTTTCCTAAATGTAATTTGTGAGAATTTTGAAACGACACTCTCTATTTTTTAAATGTGGCTGAAATGGTGTCAAATTTAGTATAAACTTGGTATTGTTTCGCTAGTCTCGCGTGTGTTTGACATCAATTTAGTAGAAAACGTGCGAAGGGTGTCTAGATTGACTAACGATCGCTGTAGTAGTATAGCAAGTAGGGCTGAGAGCTTATTCGACTTCAAACGTGAATATAAACACCAAAACATCGTCAAATTTGTCGAATCGCGATTTGGCAAAATTTGGTGATGTTTTGGTGTTTATATTCACGTTTGAAGTCGATTGGGCTCGCAGCCCTACTTGCTATACTATTGTAAAGGTGAAAGAGGCTTACTTCCGTCCCTCAGAAACACCAAATGCACCCCCAAACACCTCAAGTGCCCCATCTCCTTACGAACACCCCAAATGCACCCCCAAATGCCCCGGAAACACCAAATACACCCCCGAAACACCCCAAGCGCACCATCTCCTTACGAACACCCCGAATGCACCCCCCAAATACCCCGGAAACACCAAATGCACCCCCAAACACCCCAAGTGCCCCATCTCCTTACGAACACCCCGAATGCACCCCCAAATACCCCGGAAACACCAAATACACCCCCAAACACCCCAAGCGCCCCATCTCCTTACGAACACCCCGAATGCACCCCCCAAATACCCCGGAAACACCAAATGCACCCCCAAACACCCGAAGCAATTGGTAAATTCAGTTCCTTTATCGGTATGAAGTTTCTCGGGACGTCTGCCTTTCTTACATATCTTCTTAAAGGCTTTAATCAGATTTTCTCCGGATATATTCAAAATAAATGTGAGTTGTGACACTACGACCTCTTAATGACCGTTTCTTTGTCTGTAACATGTGCTCTTATTCAAAATTATTCAAATGTATCAGTCTTAGCAACCTAACAAAATGCATGACAACATTAGTGAAGTCAGCCACATAAACCAAACCGATATATAGTTAACCGTGTTAAACATTTGTTTCGATTGCATCTACCGTAGATAAGCAATTTTGATAAAGTTTTATTTCGCTTACAGGCAAATCAATACGTTTGAAATCGTTTGTCGTTCTTCGAATAGCTTGCCGAAGCCTATCTCTTTATCCAAGGAATCGCTTACTTTATACACTAGAGGCATGATGAACTTTGTAAAGTTCTTCTAGGTAATCACCACAATAGCTATTATAATATTCATATGTTAAATAATTATTACGCCTGTATCTAGATAAGTCAATCCATCTAAAATCGGTGATCGTTCTTCTTACAATTTCTTTGATCGTTTCTTCGTTACATGATTCGCTTATATACTTTAAGAATTAAAGGTAAATAGGCAATAATACGGTCAAAGTTATTGACATTCATCTCTTGCTAAATCATATTCAGATTATTCGGCAGAATTGATCTTTTAAGTTATCGTACAGTCCACGCTGTTTCGTAACATGGTTTGGGTTCATATCTTCGTAGATTTGTTGAAGTACTAAAGGATATTTGAACGTAAAAGGCTATCGTATAAACATCTGTTGGTTAAGACACGCGCTAGTATGAAAGTATAAAATGTTTCTTCAGCATCTCGTTAGTTCATTCTAAATTATAGTATTTAGCCAAGATTGATTGTGCGCATGCGCTGCTTTCGGATTGCCTACTGTCTCACATTCACACTGCCGTAGCGAGGCGAAGTGTATAGATGCAAAGGCGTTTCTTATATTATTAAAAGCAATAAGAGCTACCTTTTGATAATGACGTAATGCCTTCGGAAATCAAGTTAGGAAGGAGTCGGCGGCTAATCGGAATTGCCTAAATGACGAATTGGAATCGGTTGGGGTTTAAAAGGATAATGACAGGTCCTACAGGTACACGAGCTAGGGTTAGGGATCCTGAAGGTTTAATGACGTATCTGAATAAATAATTAGGGTTAAGGCTCCCCCTGGAAGACGAGAAGTCATGACGTAATGAGACTAGGTTAGAGGGTCCTAAAGGAGCCTGAGAACGATGACGTAATCTGAATACTAATGATTAGGGTTAGAGGGTCCCAAAGGAGCCTGAGAACGATGACGTAATCTGAATACTAATGATTCAACACGGTCTCTTCCTTAAATTAACCATTATCCTTAAGTTACAAATCGCTCTGAATTAAGGATAATGGTTAATCTAAGATTTTCGTAAACCTCGTCCCAGGCTGGCTCGCTCCCGAAGTTCGTAAATTCAAAATGGCGTCCGAAATCCAGATCGACCGTTTTTGCCATTTTAAAGGTGTTTGCATTTAGTTACAAAGATATCTTGTACGTATACTTGAGTCTGTTAATCAACCTTTGATTTTATACATAGCAGGAGTTTTAAAAGGCCGTAGTTGAAAATATATCGTTGTATGAAGACATTCTTAGCGTGAGAGTTCGTGCTGCCTGGCCTAATCGTAACGTTAAGAGTCCCCTAAATCCCTAATCCTACATTAAGACACTTGATAACCCTAACCTTAAAACATATTCGTTCAATCGTTCAAGCGTGTAATCCTCTGTTTTGGTCTTTCCATTTTAAAAATCTAAATTGACAGACTGAGAGAATGTCGTTACAATTACCAGCTTTGGGATTTTATTATTTGTGCTATTAAGTATTAGATAATTTTGAACGAGCGTTGAACGCAAGCTCAAATACTCAGAAAATGTTTCTGAGCCTCGATCCATTCCCTGTCTGTTGGCGCCAAAATATTTGCGGCAGAAATATGTTAATTTATCTTTATTGTGTAAAATAATGCATATTGTCTGGGACTGAAAAACAATTCTGAGTGTCTGAACTTGTTCAACGTCGTTCGAGCGTCTGTTTTAATAGCTTCCTTAGGTTATTTTGGATAATGTAGACAAGCGTTTTGGAGCAATTATTAAGTCGTATCATGGTTAAAAGTTCTTTTACTATCCATGGTCGTATATTATGCAGCTATAAGTTCGTAATCTCACTTCAGTTGAAAGTTCGGCTGACGTATAGAAATAACAGTTGATTTGTAATTTCGAAGTTTATTATCGATAGTCTACAGTGACGGGATTTATATGAAACTTCACCGAAATTTTGATGTATTTCTTTTAAATCGTTTTTAATATTACACAGTCATGCTTTTGTTCAATAATTTGCCAATACAACACTTTGGTAAGCAATCATCACTTTTTCTTTCCTTACAGTTACACACATATTTTGTTTACTCCGTGCATTATTATTTATCTTCCAACGAAAAAAATATCAACTGCCAACCCAATACCCTGCTGAAGAGTCCAATAAAGGTCGAAAGCATACGGAATTATCCCGCATGTTATGCTATACACTATTTAAGAAATAGAAAACATTTGCCGTGTTTACATACAGTTATATAAACATGAGTGGAAGTTTGGGAGAACGATAAATCATAGTGGGAACACGAGCCCGTATGGCGAGTGTTTCCACGCGATTTTGAGTTCTCGCAAACTTCCACGAGTGTTTATATAACGTATGGGAACACGGATAAAAATGTTTTCTATTTCTTTTATAAAATAACCCGTAGAAAGCGAATAAAATGTACAAATATCTTTTTTATCAACACGTAAATTCTCCTTACTGCGTATGATGGTGCCGTGATGTCTAATTGATGGCGTATGATGGCTAATTGATGGCGTATGATGGCTAATTGATGGCTAATTGATGGAGTATGATGGCTAATTGATGGCGTATGATGACTAATTGATGGCGTATCACGATGGCGTAATCCATCCATGTTATATAGCCTGATATAAACACGGTAACTGACCAATATGTGTGCGTAAGACACGACTTATTTTATAAACAATTATACGCATCTTTACTCTCTGTTTCTGTGTTTTATTCATACTTTTTATTCAGTTTACACTGCATGTCCAGTGCGTGCTGCAATATGATACGCATTGTAGCCAGAGGCTAAATGTGCTTATTATTCGAATGCCCGTCCCCATAGCTCTCTACATTTACATACACAGGACATCATTGTGGTTCTCATTTAAAAACCAACAAGATAAATTAATTGACAAGTTAACATCTATTGTTAGATTTAGAGTTTTGATATTCGAGTTTGTTTTTTGTTGGATTTAACCACAAAGCGGGATTATTGGGTTGCTATGTCGAGATCAAGTCGCCAAAATCTCTTTATATAACTTTAATTTCAACCCTTACCCTACTTACAGGTTGAAAAAAACAACTACTGTATATATGCAACTAAGACAATTTACATGTGTGTTTCTCATCTCTTAGGACTCGTGCTACCCTGGTTGCGTTGTTAAAACGGAAGAACCATTAGAGAGCTAAATTGTCACATTGACACCATTGTGTTAAATGGAAGAATCATTAGAGGAAGAAGAGCCTCTGGTCAAATCTCACTTCATTGTTGGATTAGGTTCATCTTCTGAACCTAATCCTCTCACTGTACTTCTTCATATTGAACACAAGAGCATCTGTAACCATGTTAGACTCATATACTCAGCGTGTAATTTAGTGATGCTTGTAGTATGTATGTTAACAAATATCTCACAACCTAACACTGCAAACAAAAACCCTAACCTATTTTAAGTAACTGGAGTAGCTTATAAGCTAACCTGACCCATTATAATGGGTTTTCTGCCTGCTGTATAGGTAGGTAGGTATACATGGGCATATATAATCCACATATGGTAAATCCAGTTATTTAGTTT
Organism: Chrysogorgia sp. JL179-B06; assembly: GCA_035772405.1. Taxonomy (NCBI): domain Eukaryota; kingdom Metazoa; phylum Cnidaria; class Anthozoa; order Scleralcyonacea; family Chrysogorgiidae; genus Chrysogorgia; species Chrysogorgia sp. JL179-B06. The sequence continues at coordinate 2,791,814 of JAYKKM010000437.1, read as the reverse complement.
AGGGTTTTTTTTTGGGTTAGATGAAGTAAATAATCCCACAATAAAAAATCCAACTTGAAGTCTCACATTCCATTTTATCTTGGTGATTCCTTGGTAAAATAGTAAATTTGCATGAAATAAGTGAACTCTACAGCTTGGCTCTTTTCTCATTTTCTAGAAACATCTAAATGTGTTGACTCTATTAGGGAAAAGAATAGGAAAAGGAGATTGAAGGTCTGTATTATACATTTAAGTGCAATTCTCCCTGCAAATCATGCAGTTTTTTATTATTCTGTATGCCAATTTATGTTAACATTGCTAGAAATTGGACTATATTATAGTATCAGTATAAGTTGAATAAAATTAAACCTAAAGCTTTGGTGGTGATGTTATCTTAACACCAAAGTGAGGCTTGGAGAGAGAGAGGGGGGGGGAGGGAGGGAGCGAGGGAGAGGGAGAGATTTATTTGAATTTGGAATCTTTTCGTAATAGCCGAATAATATTTGCATGAATATACATAATAATATACATACATAATAAATAATAAAATATACATAGATAATAATTAAAATTAATTTTGGAACTGAGGTTGGATAGCTAGCTCTCGTTTGAATGAACATAAGGAAGTTGCTCGTTTAGTATTCAAAGGAAGAGTATTCCATACTTTAGATCCAGTGAAAGAGAAACTTTTCTGTAAGTATAATCTGTTTTAGGTTTTGGTAGAATAAGGTTGGTATTGCTGCATCTTAAATCGTAACTACTAGACTCATTAACATGGTGAAAAAGCTGATTTAGATAATCAGATAATTGGAGAGAGAGTGTGAAAGAGCAGAGGATGGAGAGGATAGTGACGTAGATGAGAGCATGGATCATTGGATCTGGGCAATGGGGTCCATTTAGAGAATGTTAAAAAGTTTTGTTACCTGGGGGATATGCTGAATGGGGGTGGAGGAGCAAATTAGGGTACGTTGTGCATGGGGAAAGTTTAAAGAGCTCTCTGGGATCCTGACAAGAAAGGAAGTGTTGCTAAAGCTGAAGGGGAAGGTGTATGTGGCCTGTGTGAGGAATGCTATGGTGTATGGAAGTGAGACGTGCGCCATGACTGTGGAGCTGAATAATAGACTGGAGAGGACAGAGATGCGGATGGTGCGGTGGATGTGTGGCGTATCGCTGAGGGATAGAGTGTCTAGTAAGGAGCTGAGGGAAAGAATGGGCATTGAATCGGTGTCTGACGTGGTAAAGAGGAGCCGATTAAGGTGGCTGGGACATGTGCTACGGAAAGATGATGGTGACTGAGTGAAGAGGTGTATGTCGCTTGAGGTTGATGGTGCAAGAGGAAGAGGAAGGCCAAGGATGACATGGAGCCAGATGCATATGATCGTGGAAAGTGGAGGAAACTGTCGTGGGGAACCACCGGTCAACCCCTGCGTAAGCGGGGAAAACGGCCGTAAAACGTCTGTTGTTTGCTTTGTTGTTTGGAGGGAGAGGGAGGGAGGGAGAGGGAGGGAGAGAGGGCGGGAGAGAGGGCGGGTGAGAATATTACACGGTGTCGTGAAGATATGAATTTTATCTTCGAGTGGTGAAAACAATATTTTACGAATGAGTGTAGCGAATGAGTAAAATATTGTTTTTACCACGAGAAGATAAAATGCATATCTTCAAGCCACCTTTTCTTTTAAATTTTCTTTTTATTACAGTATATAGATTCAATGCAAAAGGTGGGAAAATATTTAATCACGTGATCGATATCTTCACTAGTGAGGATATGGAAAATATGTCACTGCATATTTCTTAGTAAAACACTCCCATCTATATAAATATATATACCTGTACACTCCCATCTATATAAATATATAGATATATATATATTAAAATACTAGTATAATAAAATACCATACATTTATATATTAAAAATATTCACGCACCTAATTACTTAGTGTGGAAGTTTCTAAAACAGTTGTTTACTTTGATAAAGCACAAGTGAACACTGAACATTGCATTTGTCGCAATACACTCTGCGGTAACCAGTCTTGCAGTAATGACACCGGTTCTTTAATTGGCATCCCTGTGTTCTGGCCAGTGATGGACACTATCCAGATGTACCTGTACAGGTATGGGTGTATCTGGTTTCCTTAATAAACGATTTTCTTTTTGAAATAATGAGGCCCATATTTGAGAGCCGCTCTGAGTCAAGTAATTATAATCATTAATGTGCCATCAATTAATAAAAAAATGTCCCCTCATTAGCCAAACATATCCTATAAGTTTGCCTTCTATATTATTAACTGATACAGTAAGTGGTTTGAAAAGGAAAGTATAACCTAACATAATTTTTCTAGGTGTGCAATTCATGTGGCGACTTTTCCCCATCTGCAAGCAAAAAGTGCAAGAATTTTAACTGTGGTGAAACGTTTGAGAGAAAGCATAGTAACCATTATGAGAAAATTTCTGAAATGGGCACAACCAACCCAACAGATCAAAGAATTATGCTTGAACAACGAGTGAGTAGAATTTGGCATATTTGATCTAACAAAAAGAATTTGAACTTATATGTTACAGTCAAACCTGTAAAGCATTCCTGTATTAAGTGGACAATCTGTATTAACGGACAGTTCCTAAAGTCCCAGTCTGAACCCTAATTTAAACCTCGTATATGAAACCCAGGCGGTCCATACTGCTGGTTTTTCACCACTCAAGAACTAATCAGAATGCTCCAATTTTTTTAGGCACTTTTTACATCGAGGTAGGGTGACCCTTTGGAAGGGTTACCCTAGTAGAAGGGTTACCATAGTCCATTTTCTTTCTGGGTTTTGTTTACATGTGTCGTAGAGTGACCCTTGGGGTAGGGTTACACTATCTGCTTGCTAGGGTAACCCTGGCGGCAAGGATATTTTGTTTGCTTTACCCATGTAAACGCATCAGGTAGGGTCACCCTCCCAGTCCCAGATGGGTCATATTTCAGTGAAAAAGCGCGCAATAAAAGCGCGCGTTCGGTGTATTTCAGATTCAAGTAAAACGCCATTAATACGCAGGTTGAGCCACCAGGACTGTTCTGTTCTACCAGGAATCTGCCAAAATCGACCACGTCGACGAACAGCTCTCCTTCGAACGTGTCTCATCCGAGATAAAGCAGCGTTGTACTGGTTCATGATGGCTGCATAAATTGCTAACTGTTGTTGATGACGTTTTTGAAACAACAAAAAGCCAAGCAATAGACCACAGCGTTTAAATTCGGCCACCAAAGGACCAAGAGAAAAAAGAATAAAACTTGCCACCAAAACTCTTCGTTTGTCCGCCATTTTCAATTTGTTTAGTGGCCATGCAAAGGGAAGGTGACCCGACCCTATTAGGAGGGTAATCCTACCTCCATGTAAACAGGACCTTAATAGGATAGTTAAGGGATGATGTACAGTAGGAGAAAACTGAGGGCTACAGTGTACGAAAAATCTTACCTTATGAGGTTATGAAATTGCTGTTGTTTGCTACTTTGCTTATATTTCATTTAATTTAAGAAAGTCAACTTGTCTTTACATTGTATATTTACTTGTTATTCGAATCTGAATTACCTTTAGGCAAACATACTTCGTGAAAAACATGGCTGGGACGTTGTCGTTCTTTACCACCATGCACATGTCAAAGGTACGACTTTCCAGTTGTTTGGTACTCGCGGTATAGCCACAGCATTCATTGGTGACAAGAAGGACAACATTTCAAGATCTGGACAAGCTGCTCTTAATGTTTTTAAGCAGTTTTGTAAATGTAAGTTCTTCATTCAAGAGCAGTAACATTTGACTAGTTATGGTCGAGAATGTGAATCCAATGCAAAGTTGTACCTGTGTACATGTTATGGCCAAATGTTAGTAGTTTTCTTGTATGTAGTACATTATGCATTGGCTGTGCTTGTTAGTTGAGTTAACAATTAATAGCTTTATTGGTCTAGAAGGTTACACGTAATCGTACTGTACGTTTGATCACTAACAATGAGCAAAATGTTTTTGTTTTTCTGCAGGTTATAAACCATCCGAGGATCACGTTGTCCAAAACGTGACCACAAGTACCCATCACGAATCTCCAACAGCCACAGTTACTATCTCAACAAACGACACTACTGCAACATGCGACGTTACTGTAGGAACAAGTAACAAAACTTCAACCATCACTCCAGGTAACGTTTGTGGGTATAGTGCTGACGTTTGTGGCACAGAACCTACAAACGTCCACGTTGTACCTACAAATGTCACTACAGTACCAACAAACGTCAACGTTGTACCTACAAATGTCACTACAGTGCCAACAAACGTCAACGTTGTACCTAAAAATGTCACTACAGTACCAACAAACGTCAACGTTGTACCTACAAATGTCACTACAGTGCCAACAAACGTTAACGTTGTACCTACAAATGTCACTACAGTATCAACAAATGTCACTACAACAAACATCAACGTTGTACCTAAAAATGTCACTACAGTACCTACAAACGTCAACGTTGTACCTAAAAATGTCCCTACAAATGTCACTACAACAAACGTCAACGTTGTACCTACAAATGTCACTACAGTACCAACAAACGTCAACGTTGTACCTACGAATGTCACTACAGTACCAACAAACGTCAACGTTGTACCTGCAAATGTAACTACGTACAGTACCAATAAACGTCAGCACTATACCCATAAAGGACACCGCTAAAAATATGAGTGGAAACACAGTCTGTGCAAGGGTTATGACGTTGGGCGATTCCAGTCAGCCGACCTCTGGGAATTCCAGTCAACTTGTGGCATACATTTTGAATAGCGCTATATTAGCTATTGGAAACCCATTCCATGCAAGGAATATATTACACGGACAAACTATTCCCAATACCCACCTTTGTGTTTGTTTAACTTACGCAGCCAAAGAAACCATTTCCCCCTTTCCTACAGGTGACATGGAGGAAAACAAATTTCTAAAGAAGGGAATGTTCTTCGCACTTCCGACAAAATATTTATTTTTTGCATGCCATAAAAACGAACAAAATAAACAAGAAATAGTTTTTTTACCTTACACACATTAGACTGTTATTGTACTATTAATACTATAGTTTAATACATTTTCTCTTTTTAATATATAATAAAAGTTTTTCTGCTGATCGTGTTATTACAAAATGTTAAACTTGGGTAAAGGGAGGTTATATGATCGATTTATTTGTTTGCACAATTATTAACTTATACAGATAATAAATAAAAGCGGTATTTACACACAACCGGTATTTGAATTTCTAACCATGCCAGACATATGACTTAACTCCTGTCAGAATTCCTTCATAAGGTCCTCAGAGACCTATGAAGACTGTGTTTTTTTGTGTTTTTTAAGAGTGTTTTTGGTATAAGCAAAACGAAAAGGAGAAAACTGCCGATAATTTGAGTAATTACGAAATACTGACGTTTCCAGCGGAGCGCTTCATTACAGTAAAAAGAGTTCTGCTGGAAACGTCAGTATTTCATTACTGAAATGATCGGCAGTTTACCACCTTGTCGCTTTGCGTATGCAAACTTTAGTATTTTACTATGGCTGACACGAAACGGTTTTACTCGTCAAGGAAGGAGTCTCTTATGAAAGATGCAACCATCCAACAGAACTGTATTGTCGATCGATCCAAACTAGTCTAAACAGCAAATTCTACAACCACATACAATACGGAATCACGGTACAGGGGATGAATAGGTTTTCGGATCGCCGTATTTGGCTCTATATTAAAAACCACTTTGGATTTCGGTTTCGATGGAGATTTATGTCGGATTCACATATCCAGCAAAAGTAGCGGATTTCGGATTATCCCATTAATTTGACGTCATAAGTTTATTTCCATCTTTCAAAAACGTCAATATCTCTGGAACAACATAAGATATTGACTAAGTAAGAACGTTATTCTTCCTCATTTTGTTAGTACTAATAGATAAAATAAAAATTGGATAGACGATTTTCGGTCTTACTACCCCTTTAAATAAAAATAAGTGCGGATCGGCTATTTGGTTACCGGTCCCCTCCTGTACGAGTCGCAGGTCAATCTAAACGCTTTGAAAGTTTCTTCACTTGCCAATCATTATCAGCACCCAATAATGGACGAAAAAGAGGAAATATTTTTCATCTAGTTTTAATAAAATAAAATTCCGAATTCTACTGTTGTTCATATAATATTTCGAATATATTGGAAAGTAGAATCTTATAAAAAAATTCAGCTCAATTCACTGATTTGAACTATCCAAAGTAAAAACGGGGTATATATTCGTTCTGACATACCATATCACTGAACACAAATTTCCCGATCAAATTTCCGTCTAATTTTTCGTATATCTTCCTAATTTGTGGAAAGTAGAATCATATCGAAATTTCAGCTCAATTCAGTGATTTGATCGAACTATCCAAAGTAAAAACGGGGTCTGTTTATGGGCTATGGGATATATATTTAGCGTTCTGACACCATATCACTGAATACAAATGTTTAGGACATTTCAACGATTTCTTGGTGTTTTATAAAAACGGGGTATATTTCCCCTAGTTAGGGTTAGATCACAATAGCCTGTATGACAAGCTAACATGTAATTCACAAATTTATATTTAATATTTTCTTCTGAAATTTTGCACATATTATTCAAACGCAAAGCTAGTATTTATACCAAAATGTTATACATTTCAACGATTTCTTGGTGTTTTATAAAAACGGGGTATATTTCCCCTATAGTTAGGGTTAGATCACGTATGACAAGCTAACGTGTAATTCACAGATTTATATTTAATATTTTCTTCTGAAATTTTGCACATATTATTCAAACGCAAAGCTAGTATTTATACCAAAATTTTAGGACATTTCAACGATTTCTTCGTGTTTTATAAAAACGGGGTATATTTCCCCTATAGTTAGGGTTAGATCACGTATGACAAACTAACATGTAATTTACAGATTTATATTTAATATTTTCTTCTGAAATTTTGCACATATTATTCAAACGCAAAGCTAGTATTTATAACAAAATTTTAGGACATTTCAACGATTTCTTCGTGTTTTATAAAAACGGGGTATATTTCCCCTAGTTAGGGTTAGATCACAATAGTCAAAGCCTGTATGACAAGCTAACGTGTAATTCACAGATTTATATTTAATATTTTCTTCTGAAATTTTGCACATATTATTCAAACGCAAAGCTAGTATTTATACCAAAATTTTAGGACATTTCAACGATTTCTTCGTGTTTTATAAAAACGGGGTATATTTCCCCTATAGTTAGGGTTAGATCACGTATGACAAACTAACATGTAATTCACAGATTTATATTTAATATTTTCTTCTGAAATTTTGCACATATTATTCAAACGCAAAGCTAGTATTTATAAAAAATTTTAGGACATTTCAACGATTTCTTCGTGTTTTATAAAAACGGGGTATATTTCCCCTAGTTAGGGTTAGATCACAATAGTCAAAGCCTGTATGACAAGCTAACGTGTAATTCACAGATTTATATTTAATATTTTCTTCTGAAATTTTGCACATATTATTCAAACGCTGTATTTATACCAAAATTTTAGGACATTTCAACGATTTCTTCGTGTTTTATAAAAACGGGGTATATTTCCCATATAGTTAGGGTTAGATCACGTATGACAAACTAACATGTAATTCACAGATTTATATTTAATATTTTCTTCTGAAATTTTGCACATATTATTCAAACGCAAAGCTAGTATTTATACCAAAATTTTAGGACATTTCAACGATTTCTTGGTGTTTTATAAAAACGGGGTATATTTCCCCTAGCTAGGGTTAGATCACAATAGTCAAAGTCTGTATGACAAGCTAACATGTAATTCACAAATTTATATTTAATATTTTGTATAAAAAATAGGTAGTTAGACCTCCACCAACACGGTTGTAGTGTAATAAACATGAATAACACAGTAGGAACAAAAAGAAAAACTGATTGAATACGAGATAAGTGTTACGCAATATGGTGGAAATGGGTGCGGTTTGTGTTGCATGAGAAAAAGAATTGAAGCGTAGAAGGATATTGTAGGTTCGTGTTTTTATATCGGGAGTAACCCTCGACCTTTTGGTCTTCATCAGGAGGGCTTTTTAGGGCTGGGAGTTGATGTTTTGATCATTGGTATGAAGGAAGATGGTAAAGACAGGAAAATGTGTATATTGTTAGCAAAACGAGTATTAGATGAATAAAAATCGAATGAAGTATATAATGATAAAGTAATTAGTCTTACTGAATGTCTTGTTCATTGGTAGTCCGTAACGTCCAGCCATCTCGATTACGTTTCTGTTGAATTCCAAAGGAGATTGCAATTTGCAAGTGAAAGACTGGGTATTATTTATAGCAATTAGTTTCTGATTAGTGTTCTGATACGTGATACCATATCTCTGAATACAAATTTCCGTCTAATTTTTCGTATATCTTCCTAATTTGTGGAAAGTGGAATCATATCGAAATTTCAGCTCAATTCACTGATTTGAACGATCCAATGTAAAACGGGGTCTGTTTATGGCCAATTGGCTGCTGATAATACTAATGTGCTGATCGTTAATGGGTGTTGACAACATGTTGTGTTATTGGGTGCCGCATATGCCATTGTCAATACAGTAAAAACCCGCATATAATAACCTGTGAATTAAGAACCTTTAGGCTAAAATTTGCCTTTTAGACCCCCATTTTATAAGAACCTTTTTAGCCTAAGAATTGTAACAGGTTCTTATTTGAAAAAAAGAAATAACTGAAAAGAAAAACACGAAATTTTGCACATTTTATATTTTTGGTAATGACATGTTAAATTATTTTTAAAAGACTTCCCAGTAACACTGCAACACAGTTCAAATTTTATTGTCCTGCATGCATCACTGCAGTTTAATTGTTACCTAAAGGAACTGGACATAAATCATGCAGGGCAGGGTAAGGTTATTTTTTATTATGTGGTCATATTAGTACAGAAGCAAGTGAGCACACTCATTTTGAGCTAGTTGTTTTTCCTCGAAAAAAATAAAAACCTACTGTATTTAAGAACCTAAATAGCCTAAAATCCCAGTAAATACCACTTATATAAGAACCTTTTTAGGCTAACTCGAAAAATGGTAGTTCTTATACGCGGGTTTTTACTGTACCCTACAACACTACCATTATCAGCACCATACAAATAACAAGGCGATTGTTCATTCTTAATTTTTGTTCACTTTTAAATAAAAAGGTTTAAACGACCATGTCAATAGAACTTATTAAAAATGTGTCCAATGTATTGATTTAAGTGTATTTTAATAGACCAAACAACCTCGTCATATTTAGCAAAATTAAAAATAATTTTTGCAGTAAAACGAGGATTGGCAGCAATTAATATGGAGTTAGATAAGGATGTTAGATCAGGATGCAGTACGTAGTGTTTTTATGGTTGCTCACAGGGTGCCCATCTCCGAGCTCAGTTTTAAGTCAAAAGGTTCAAGGTGTTTTTCCGGTCACAACATCAACTGATTGCAGAATAGCCTCAGCCTTGAGAAAATCCGTTAAAAAACTGGGCACAAGTTGAAGATAGCCGAAGAGAGAATCTGGCCTAAAACTGAACTCAGAGATGGGCACCTTGTGGTTTTATTTAGATTAAAAACATACATTAAATATTAAATTATCATATTTAAAATAATTATTCTTAACTGGTTACATAATACATACAAACTTAACACACTGTAAGGAAAAATTAAAATGTTAAAAAGGTAAGATTTCCATAAACGTCGTCAGGTAAACCAATGACTTCTTTACAGATGGCTACAAAATCTTCGAGATCAATTTGGTTCCCCTTTACAATAACAGCGCCACTACCTATGTGAGAGTGCGTATCAACTAAGACAATACTCTGATTCTTAATAACAGAGAACAGCACTGTTTTACCATCGGCAATTAACAAAGAAGACTTTCCTTGGGAACTATCAAACATTTTAGACAACTGAACTGCTATTGTAGATTGATGGTGTTCATCATTTACGCGAACGGGATAGGGTGCGGAAACATCAACATCAACAACAGGACCTGCGACCATGGCAGCTTCGGCTGCGGACAAGAATCTGTGAGGTAAACAGTAATGAGCTTGATCATATATTGTATTACCAACTTTAATACAAGCATACACCAGCTTAATCCATGGCTCTGGAAGCAATGCACTGTCGTGAAGTAAAAGGGAAACTTTTTGTATTCCCTGTGCAAGCAAAAGGGCAATAACTGTACACGCGTTGCTACCGCTTCGCCCATATAAAGTCGACTGACTAACATTCTCTGGAAACTCCCAAACACGAACACTACGCATTGCAGCGTACGACTGAACGGTGGACAATGGCAGCTCTGCAGTATCAATAATTCATGACTCTATTTCAATTTATTCGCAATCAAATTCTTCTTGTTTCTCATCGTCTGTCATCTCGTAGTCATCAGCTCCATCCTCAGTGAAATCACAAAGAACTTCCGTTGAGTACTCCGTTTTGGTGACTTCTTGAAACCGTTTAGCAGCTTTTTGAACTTGATCCTTCGCAAAAGCAATGCCCTTTTCCAACAAATACAACTTAGCTCGGCACAGTGAAAGAGAGTTAGAATCTGACGAATATTTTACAACCTTGGTAAAAATTGAGAAGGCGCTTTTAGTTAATTGGATTGCATTACTGGAAATCTCAAAATCAAGTAAAAAATATGTATTTATATATATCAACAATAAGCCATGTATTAACCTTCACAACACGACAATCGTGTGTATCCTGAACATTATCAGATGGTACACCATGATCTGTAACATGTGACTGACACAGGATATCTGGATGGATAGGAATAACCTCTGTGGTATCTGTCATATCTGAAGAACAAATTTCAAATCACATCTGTTACATTTATATATAGAGATGTAAAAGTTATAAAGCCCGGTTTCCATAGGATCGCACTGAACGATCCTTCCGATCATATGGAAACCGGGCTTAAAACGTCTCGATCGCAACGATCGCAGAGATAGAAATTTTTCTATCTCTGCGATTGCGATAACGATCGCCAGGTTTATGGTTTCCATATGATCGTAAGGATCGCAGAACTCTTTATTTCTGCGATCATTGCGATCATATGGAAACCCGGCTATATGAAGGAAAATTGTGCGCATTGCCAGTTGGAAGTCCTTTCATAGAGTTTCATTTTTTTGGAATTGGTCCAGCTTGGGTCTTACGATATACTGAATTAATCGCACTTACAATTTTTCTTCACTAGAGCGTCTAACCTGTCTTCCCTATCACTATTATGTTTCTTTTAGAAATCCCTATACGCATAAAAAGATTTGTTGTAGACGGCCATGAGATGATATTACGTTGGAAAGAAGAAGTGAACGTTGTAAAAAAAGAGATGTCGAACTTCATTAAGTTTTACTCGGATCTTATTGCATCAATGACTAAAGGAAAAGCTAACCTAAATGACAATTTGAATGGTAAACTATAGGCATTCATTACATATACTGTGCTTGTACTTTTCGGGCTAATGTCAAATCTATTGTAGTGTACGTATAGAATGTTCTAGTTGTACAGTTTGGGCAATTTTGCATTATAATACAGATAAAAATAGCAGCGAAAGAACAGGTCTTGTAGTATAAACTCAACAGATGGGATGACATGTTAACGTTATAGCCATAAACTACCTGTAAGTCGTAACGTTAACATATGAAATGTTGTTAAATGGATGTTAAGAGTGGTGTACATCAGGGTATGGTTACTATGGTGTAATGTAACAGATATTTGGCGGACGTTCGTTAAATTCAAATACTCAGAAAATGTGCTACTGAGTGTTATATTGCACGTACGGAACTCCTAACGGAAAAACAAGCTAGAAAGACAAATCTGCCGGATAATTAAATTTTACAACATATATAATTTTTTGTAGAGACGTACAACCTCCATGAGTGTCATCATTCCAGGGAAATTGACCATCCATAATGTCAGCGACAACTGCTTCTTCCGTGCCTTGGTCACGACATTGATTGTAATCCCTTATCAGACTTGCAATCCTGGCTTTTTCGTTGGCGTTTTTTTTTCTTAGACGAATACGTTGTTTGGAAGTATCTGTCGTAACATAACGATGAATATAACAATAACAATAATAGATACAAAAATAGATAGCAAAAAATTACGTTCCTCTCAGGACGAACACGTATAATATATATTGTAGTGTATAACATATATAATAAGCTAACCTGCAAATCTAATAATTGCTGAGGATGTATTTACTATTGAAAAAGACAACATTTCAATTTGACCTTGCAGCCTCGTTTCTGCATTTTCATCTATCTTCAACAGTTCAACAGCTAAAACGGCAAAACGAAAATTTAAATTAAACCTCATATTGAAGGAAAACTATTGAAACTATCCAGTTTATACTGCAGTACATGTATTAGCCAGGGGATTTTCCGCCTGCGGCGCAGGCTATACATTTATGCATGCCCATCATTATTTCGACCGTCACGCTGGTGCCACTTTCTTTTGCAGTTTGTTTTTCAAACAACCCTATAGAATATCAATTCTGAAAAAGAAATCCGGTGTAGTTCGCATTATGGAGATAATATACCTTTAGCGTGGTCTTGAACATCCACCTTCCACTGGCGAGGGTCCACAGCGTCTTCGCACAATCCATACGTCTTAAGTAATTCCATATAGGACTTCTCACTAGTAACACTCATTTGAACAGCCTGTTGCATGAATGGTAAACAATTTAAAATACAGTATTACAGACAAAGAGATGTGAGAAAAAGTAAAATGCTGATGGTTTAGTACTTAACAACCCAAAAAATAAATTATGTAACTTAGTATAAGTAGTACCTTAACATATCTTAAAGATATGCTATCAGCCATGCCATTTATCTTCCTTCTATTCCACGCTAGCGCATGCTCTGTAAGCAATTCATCTCTGTCTGAAGAAAATAAATTGCTCATAGATTGTGAAATTGCTCATAGATTTCACATTGTGAAATGCATGACACATATCGCAATTAGTCTCACTGAAAAAAAGCAAATGGCAATTCTAAAACTGGATGTAGTACAGTATACTAGTCGGTTGTTCAAAGCCTGGATAGCTTATCCAATGGATAAATCCTATCTAGTGAATATATTTTCTATCCACTGAATGACCATTTGAGAAAAATAGCAAGTGAATATCACCATCTATGTTTTCAACAACATATTCATTCAACAACATATTCAACTGCTATTTTTTCTCAGATAACTACAGCATATTGAATGAATGGAATATGAATCGACTGGATAGGACTATATCCACTGGATAGGACTTATCCCCTGGATAAGGTACATACTTCAAACAACTGGCCCCAGTTGAGTAAAAAGGTACAATAAAGCAAAAACAATCAATAACGGAAGCTCAAGTATAAAATATTATACATACTCTCTGGAAGCATATACTTGGTTGTATTCCCGCATCTTGACATATACGAATTTATTTGTTCAACCTCCTCTCCAGTAGAACATGCGCTACCATCCTGCCATCTGCCACCCCAAATCACCTAAACAAAATTTAATTTAAAAAAATTAAATTTAGCATTTTAATTTTTTTAAAGTTGAACATTTTCCCAATTGAACATTCAAGTGTTTATGCAACAAAAATGTACCCCAGTTTTTTATGATTATATTTGCAAGAACAGTTAAAATAATGAAGAATGGCTTTTACAGCTCTTTTAATTTGTCATCCCATTCTTGAGTTAATTTGAGCTATGATGTCACAGTACAAACTGAAAATCCTGCATATCTTTGGATTGATTTAACTAAATTGGTTTAAACTTTGTAGACTTACTTAAACTATATAGTCAAGTCACAGAATAAATACTCAACTGAACTAAATACTGTTGAGTATTTATTCTGTGGTCAAGTGAACTAAACATTATGTTTTGGATATGGTTGTCATAGCAACACTAATTTACAGGTGTCCCTCTAACTTAAAAATTGTTCTTTGTTTTCAACAATATACAGTATGTAAAGCAACTTTGGGCTTTTAACAAGTTGGCATCGTTTCTGTGCAATTTTCAATGCAATAGGAAAGTTTAAAATAAAAAAATATTTAACTGCAATGAACAAAAATGGAAAATCCATGTTTAAATAAAAAGCCTCTAAAGTAATCTGTTGCTATGGAAACCTTATCCAACACTTAATAATGTTTAGTTCAGTTGACTAAGTAACTCTACAAAGTTTAAACCAATTTAGTTAAATCAATCCAAAGATATTCACGATTTTCAGTTTTGTTACAATACCATGTCCTCCTTATGACATCATAATTCAAATTACATAAAATATAATAACTCAAGAACGAGATGACAAATGAAAGAACTGTGAAAACCATTCTTCATTATTTTAACTGTTCTTTCAAATACAATAATAAAATATTCATTAGAGAACAATAAACAATATAACCAACGTTTGGTAGCTGACTGTAATGTCCCATGAAGAAGTTGCACAAAAGACAATTAAAGCATATATGTATATATATATGTAAAGGACACTGTTTTATCTACCTGAAATGAATATGAAAAAAATTACATCACCTCTCAGCTTTAAACCTGATAGATGACACAAATTATGCATTTATTGTCAATATTGTCATTTATTGTACAGGTACAACTTTATTACTAACCTGACAAGTCCAATTGTGGGCCTCAGCATGCATGACGGACAAAGCAGGTTTCATAGAACAGCTACTGACTTCATCTATTTTCTGCAGCCATTTCCAGTATTGGCACACCACATCTTGCCAAAAAAAGTTCACATGTAATGGAAGCATCTTTTTTTGTTGTATAAAATGAGCATATCCATACAGTTCTCCATAATACATATTAACAGCCCATTGGGCTAAACCATGTCTACAACCAGCTATTCCAACCCAGTTTCATCTTGTCTAGTTGTTTCCTTATTTTGTTATTTGCTGCTCGCCAATGTGAGTTACCACATTTATTGTCAGAAACCTATTTAAAATAATTTATAAACAAGATAATTTTATTTTTATACAGTACAGTATAATTATAATACTTATATATTCATATGTACAATAATTTCCTGTGCAGTAAGCCTGACCTTTGACCTTGACTGCTTGGAGTAAATTTTGTTCAAGTGCTCATCAACTTTGTTTTTATCAGCAATGAAGATGTCTACATAATAGGAAGGTCTTTTTTGCCTAACAAACAAGGGATAACCTTACATACATGTAGATGCAAAATTCTTCTAATAACTTGTAACTAAATAATAATATTGCATATTTTAAGTATATGATTATACCAACTGAAATTACAAAATGTGCAAAATATGACTAAAGGAATTGGTTAAAAACCAATTCCTTTAGTCATAATATTTACATGCAGGGGTCAACTCTAAATCAAAATGTTCATTTTCATTAGCATATGTAAAACTTACATGCCAGATGATTTGTAGCGATAAAGCTTCATATTTCCATCAACATGGCATGAATGTTGCGCTAAAGAACAAGGTGGGCACTTCATCCAGTCTTTTTCTGAAAGCTGATCCAACTCAAACTTGCAGAACTTCCATTCTTTGAATGAACGAGCAAATGTCGTTGAGCTGATTGTTGGAGCCTAATGAAAAACATTCAAATAAAAAAGGCTATTATAATTATAAAAAAGTAGAGTGCTGCGTAGACAGTGTTTTGAATATATAGCAAAGTGAAAAGGTGGTAAACTGCCAAGAATTTAGTGACGAGATACTGACGTTTCGAGCGGAGCCCTTCATCAGAGTAAGACGAGATGAAATGAAATAAATAGGGCTTATATATATGCCAAAAGGGTGTCACAAGTAGAAAGTAGCCAATCAAATGCACGGGAGATAAACAAACTAATAATTAATGAGATGGGAAACGTAAGATCATTGCTATTTTTAACAGTCGATCAGCAAGCAGACTGAGGGGGCGGGAGAAATGACAGGTCCAATATTCAAGGGGATTAGGCGATAATATTAGCATAAGAAACAAAAAATTTGAAAAGGAATGAAAATGCATACGCGAATAATAAAAAATTAATAATAATAAAGGTTCCAAGCAAACTAAAATAACCAAAAACTTGTAGGAAATTAAATAAAAGAAAAACGTTCGTTAAGACCAAGAGGATGTGTGGTGCCAATTTTAAAAATGAGACGCTTCTCTTGACGCTTGCGGTTATCGTTGCCACCGGAGATGGGAAGGATGGCACAGACTTTCATGTCTGAAACCAAATGGTTGGAGCTGTTGAAATGGCGGGCTACAGGTTTGTCACCATCATTGATCCTCACGGAACGAAGATGTTCAGCAAACCTGTCTGAAAGGCGTCGCCCAGTTTCACCGATGTAGATTTTAGGGCATTTATCGCATGAAATGCAATAAATTATGTTGGTGGACGTGCATGAAAAAGCATGACGGATTGTGTGGTCGAATTTGGGGGCAGTAATAACTGTAGTGGGATTGAGAAAAGCGCATGTGTTACAGCGGGAACGGCCGCAAGAAAATGTTCCCGCTGGTGCCGAGGTATTTTGTTTAAGGGCACTATGTACTAAGGAGTCACGAATGTTTTTATTACGGCGAAAAGATACCAAAGGGTTGTCGGTGAAAATGGCTGACGTCTCAGGATCATTTTGTAAAATGTGAAAATTCCGATTAATAATATTTTTAACTTTAAAATTGAAAGGATGAAATGTTAGAACTAAAGGAATTTTATTGTTTGAAACTCGTTCCAAAGATGGTTCAAGGGCGTCTAAACGGGGGACGAGAAAAGCTTTCTGAACGGCGAGGTCTAAAAGGTTGGTAGGGTAACCACGTTGGACAAAAAAAGATCTCATTTCCATTGATTTGACTTGAAAATCTTGGTCGTCGCTACATAAGCGGCGAAGACGCAAGAATTGAGAGTAAGGGATGGATTGCTTAGTGTGGTTGGGATGAGAGGATGAAAATAGAAGATAACTATGGGAGTCAGTAGGCTTGTACGAGACCGACGTTTTCAGCGAATCACCATTAATCGAAATTAAAATATCAAGGAACGACACAGAGGTCTCGCTGATTTCCCACGTGAACTTCAGAGCAGGATGAAAATCATCAACAAAGTTGATGAACTGCTCTAAAAGGACACGTGAACACGACGCTGTTCCTAAACAGTCATCGATAAATCTTCCGAAAAAATCAGGCAAGGGACCCGTGTATTGTTCAAAGATCTGTTTTTCAACATAACCAACAAATAAATTAGCATAGCTTGGACCCATTTTGGTGCCCATCGCAACACCACTTATTTGTTGATAATGTTCACCATCAAACGAAAAATTGTTAAGGGTAAGCACTAGTTCTGCTAAGCGGAGTAACGTGGTTGTGGAGGGTTCTAAATTAGTGCGCTGATCAAAGAAAAACTTCAGAGCTTCAAGGCCATCACAATGGGGAATGACGGTGTATAAGGACTTGACGTCCATCGTGAAAATAAATTTATCGGAACTACTGAAACGTAACTGGTCGAAAATTTGCAAGGCATGTTTAGTATCTTTGATATAAGAAGGCAACTTCTTAACCAAAGGATACATAACGTTGTCTAGAAAACTGGAAACGAGCTCGGTGGGGCAACTACAAGCGGAAACAATCGGCCTGCCAGGATTGTTAGGTTTATGGATTTTAGGTAGGAAATATATGAGATCTTTAATATATGAGATCTTTTTTTGTCCAACGTGGTTACCCTACCAACCTTTTAGACCTCGCCGTTCAGAAAGCTTTTCTCGTCCCCCGTTTAGACGCCCTTGAACCATCTTTGGAACGAGTTTCAAACAATAAAATTCCTTTAGTTCTAACATTTCATCCTTTCAATTTTAAAGTTAAAAATATTATTAATCGGAATTTTCACATTTTACAAAATGATCCTGAGACGTCAGCCATTTTCACCGACAACCCTTTGGTATCTTTTCGCCGTAATAAAAATATTCGTGACTCCTTAGTACATAGTGCCCTTAAACAAAATACCTCGGCACCAGCGGGAACATTTTCTTGCGGCCGTTCCCGCTGTAACACATGCGCTTTTCTCAATCCCACTACAGTTATTACTGCCCCCAAATTCGACCACACAATCCGTCATGCTTTTTCATGCACGTCCACCAACATAATTTATTGCATTTCATGCGATAAATGCCCTAAAATCTACATCGGTGAAACTGGGCGACGCCTTTCAGACAGGTTTGCTGAACATCTTCGTTCCGTGAGGATCAATGATGGTGACAAACCTGTAGCCCGCCATTTCAACAGCTCCAACCATTTGGTTTCAGACATGAAAGTCTGTGCCATCCTTCCCATCTCCGGTGGCAACGATAACCGCAAGCGTCAAGAGAAGCGTCTCATTTTTAAAATTGGCACCACACATCCTCTTGGTCTTAACGAACGTTTTTCTTTTATTTAATTTCCTACAAGTTTTTGGTTATTTTAGTTTGCTTGGAACCTTTATTATTATTAATTTTTTATTATTCGCGTATGCATTTTCATTCCTTTTCAAATTTTTTGTTTCTTATGCTAATATTATCGCCTAATCCCCTTGAATATTGGACCTGTCATTTCTCCCGCCCCCTCAGTCTGCTTGCTGATCGACTGTTAAAAATAGCAATGATCTTACGTTTCCCATCTCATTAATTATTAGTTTGTTTATCTCCCGTGCATTTGATTGGCTACTTTCTACTTGTGACACCCTTTTGGCATATATATAAGCCCTATTTATTTCATTTCATCTCGTCTTACTCTGATGAAGGGCTCCGCTCGAAACGTCAGTATCTCGTCACTAAATTCTTGGCAGTTTACCACCTTTTCACTTTGCTATATATTATAATTATACATGTATATTGCTAAACAATACTTAAAATTACTGAACGTACAGTATAACATAACAAGTAAGACAATAATTATCACTATTAATGTCAATGATATTTACCCGGCCTCTGCTCACTGAAAAATCCTCCAAACCACTTATAAATGAGCTTTCAGATGTCCCAGGCATGCGTTTCTGAAGGAAATCCCACATGTCAAGCAAACTCTGGTCGAATATGTAAGCAGGGTCACTTGGAGTTCCAGGCCAATAACCAGCTTCCAGGAAATCACTTAGACTCCAGCTGGGCAGTGCAACATTACAATAATTACAAAATAGCTTACAGCAGTCTAAATCAAAGCGACCTATTAAAAAAGCAATCACAATTAGTACCGGTATTGCAATTAGATCATAATTAAGTATGCCAGTAAATGCCACACAAAATCATTTCACATACCGGTATACTTATGCAGCACTGAAAGAATTAAAGTACTGCATGTGAACAATGTTGTCATAATTATATCGATTAGAATAAATATTATGCATGTGTAAAAATATTGAGTGGCGGAAGCCCGAGAAACCTCTTACTCCCCAAAAAATGTTGAAATCTAGAGACTCTGTTGACTGTTAATTATTGACACGTTATTCTGTAGTATACGCCCTAACAGAAAATGTCTATAGGCGCCTATAGGGCACACCTAATAGGTGTCTACTTGTATAGGCTAATAGGTTTCTCTATAGGTTGCCTATAGAAAATGTTCCATTGCCTATAGAAGGCAAAATTAGGTTTCCTATAGGATCCTATAGGTTGCCTATAGACATGTATATACTGTAGGCTGAGGCTATATAGACTTTTTTTGTTAGGGTGGTACTGAAAAACCTTCCAGGTGGGATTCTGAAAACTTTATTTAATGCCCAGCGGCAGCGTGTACTATCCTGCGCGCGCCCACCTGGCGCCACACAGCTTGATCACATCCATGAGGTATTTGTCAGTTTTGTTATTTTGTGCAAATTTACAGGCCCTTTTGGCAACAAAAATTTAAATGTCTGCAACCACAGAAAACTTGGCAACTGAAAAAGATTTTTGGCAACTAAACTGAAAAATCCTGTAGCCAATAGATACTAATTTTTCTTTTGTACTTTGAACCCTGGTATATACAGCACTATATATTTATTATACTTTATATTACACACCTTTTAAAGTGGTTACAATTAAAGTTCCAGGTGTTGAGATGTACTCAAGATCAGATGCTTTGCAATATGGACAACATTTTTGAATGTTAAGTCTAAGATGCTTCTCTGAAAAGTTATAAAGAAATTTTATGTGAAAAGTAAAGGAATGTCACCTTACTTTTACAGTATACCATTCATCCCACAATCTACTCTAGGAATCACAAAACATTTGGCCAAATAAATTCACTATGCAATTTACTCACTGACAGTTTTGAGCAATCCAGTTTGCTCTATGGCAACTGTAGGAGGAACAAATTGGAAAAAACCATTCACAAATAATTTTCTGTCATGGAAAGGCTGACTGGAATGAACAACTTCATCACACAAGGAGCACAGATTTCCTTTTTCAAGACAGTCATCACACTTTGCAACAATCTCTCTTTCTCTACACAAGTTACACAAGTGGCCAGATGGGGGCCCTTCTCTCATTACCATGGCCTCGAACAAGTCTTTATGACAATCATCCCAGTTTTCAGAGAGATTGTGCATCCTTTTTTCCCATGACTGCTTTGTCAATTGGCTACTGTCACAGGCCAGGATATCTTGGCACTCTTCAAGGACATGGTCAAGTGAAGACTCTAAAACATTAAATTACAACAGAAATTAGATGGAAGTCTTTTGGGACCACCATTATATACCTGTATGATGGATGAAAAATCCCCTCCAAGATCACAGCATCTACAGAAAATAAATTAAACCTGTATGACCTAAATTAATATGCAAATACTATTAAATCAGTGAGGATCAAGCAATATCTCCAGTACAGGTAAAGTACAGAAAACTACATAGTACCTGTAACTCTAGATATATACAATACATTTATACAACAACTTCACGTCTTCAGTAAAGCAAGCAATTTAACAAATAGATTTAATTTTTCAGTGGTCTGTTCTGTACAACAGTCTGTACAGATTTACAGTACGACAGTACAGTACAGACGCATGGAAAAATAACGTCTATTTCTTAACACTATGACTGTTGGACACTGACAGTTTATATTGTAGTAACTTTACTGTACTACAGTCTGTTGTACCGCATCACTGTACCTTGACACATCGAAAACAAGTCAGATCCGGATAGTTCTTCAGAGGCCGGGCTCGTAGGTTCAAATCCACCTGCCAATAAGCATGAAAGACTGAACCAGTTCGCAAAACAATACACCCACCAATTAATACACCATATATCCTGTGTTGCGAAAATCTATCTTCAAAAATTTTGGAATAATATTTACCTGCCGGAGTAGAATCAATAGCTCTCGATGTGGGTCTATATGGCGTACACGTTTCTCTAATCCCCGTCACTGGATCACGATGTAGCTGTAAAACTGACAGCTTCCTTGGCCTTTTTGGAACTTTAGCAATTTCGTCGCATTGTTTTATTGCCATTTCCAAAGCATCTTCAGCAGCATTTTTGGAACGGGCTACACGCTTCGTTTTCTGTTTGGTACGAGGTTTGGTAGCCATTTTGACTTTTCTTTGTGTGTCCATTTCCGCCTGTATGTGTGCCTTAGATTAACCATTATCCTTAATTTAGAGCGATTTGTAACTTAAGGATAATGGTTAATTTAAGGAAGAGACCGTGTTGAATGATTAGGGTTAGAGGGTCCCAAAGGAGCCTGAGAATGAAAAATTAAAAATTGAATATCTAATGAGGCGGTCACTAGTATTCAGATTACGTCATCGTTCTCAGGCTCCTTTGGGACCCTCTAACCCTAATCATTAGTATTCAGATTACGTCATCGTTCTCAGGCTCCTTTAGGACCCTCTAACCCTAGTCTCATTACGTCATGACTTCTCGTCTTCCAGGGGGAGCCTTAACCCTAATTATTTATTCAGATACGTCATTAAACCTTCAGGATCCCTAACCCTAGCTCGTGTACCTGTAGGACCTGTCATTATCATTTAGGCAATTCCGATTAGCCGCCGACTCCTTCCGAACTTGATTTCCGAAGGCATTACGTCATTATCAAAAGGTAGCTCTTATTGCTTTTAATAATATAAGAAACGCCTTTGCATCTATACACTTCGCCTCGCTACGGCAGTGTGAATGTGGGACAGTAGGCAATCCGAAAGCAGCGCATGCGCACAATCAATCTTGGCTAAATACTATAATTTAGAATGAACTAACGAGATGCTGAAGAAACATTTTATACTTTCATACTAGCGCGTGTCTTAACCAACAGATGTTTATACGATAGCCTTTTACGTTCAAATATCCTTTAGTACTTCAACAAATCTACGAAGATATGAACCCAAACCATGTTACGAAACAGCGTGGACTGTACGATAACTTAAAATATCAATTCTGCCGAATAATCTGAATATGATTTAGCAAGAGATGAATGTCAATAACTTTGACCGTATTATTGCCTATTTACCTTTAATTCTTAAAGTATATAAGCGAATCATGTAACGAAGAAACGATCAAAGAAATTGTAAGAAGAACGATCACCGATTTTAGATGGATTGACTTATCTAGATACAGGCGTAATAATTATTTAACATATGAATATTATAATAGCTATTGTGGTGATTACCTAGAAGAACTTTACAAAGTTCATCATGCCTCTAGTGTATAAAGTAAGCGATTCCTTGGATAAAGAGATAGGCTTCGGCAAGCTATTCGAAGAACGACAAACGATTTCAAACGTATTGATTTGCCTGTAAGCGAAATAAAACTTTATCAAAATTGCTTATCTACGGTAGATGCAATCGAAACAAATGTTTAACACGGTTAACTATATATCGGTTTGGTTTATGTGGCTGACTTCACTAATGTTGTCATGCATTTTGTTAGGTTGCTAAGACTGATACATTTGAATAATTTTGACTAAGAGCACATGTTACAGACAAAGAAACGGTCATTAAGAGGTCGTTAGTGTCAAAACTCACATTTATTTTGAATATATCCGGAGAAAATCTGATTAAAGCCTTTAAGAAGATATGTAAGAAAGGCAGACGTCCCGAGAAACTTCATACCGATAAAGGAACTGAATTTACCAATTGCTTGGGGTGTTTGGGGGTGCATTTGGTGTTTCCGGGGTATTTGGGGGGTGCATTCGGGGTGTTCGTAAGGAGATGGGGCGCTTGGGGTGTTTCGGGGGTGTATTTGGTGTTTCCGGGGCATTTGGGGGTGCATTCGGGGTGTTCGTAAGGAGATGGGGCGCTTGGGGTGTTTGGGGGTGCATTTGGTGTTTCTGAGGGACGGAAGTAAGCCTCTTTCACCTTTACGATCCATAACCCTAGTCTCGTGTACCTTTGGGACCCCCATCGTATACTTAGACGGCGCTCTGTCTGTGTATTAGGCCCGTTTAGGCCCTATCTGGCCTTCTTTGGCCCGATAAGGCCTTTTGGCACGTTCGTAGGAGGGAGTTTATACGGTCATCACGCTCCCTTCACGCCATTCAGCGTTCGATTGAACCTGTGTTTTTCACCGCTAAGAGATGAACCCTAATAATTTTGGCCGTATTATGGCTTATCTCGTTTTAGTGTCACAATTCCTCCACTAAAACTAGCTTGGTGTTTCAAGAGGCAGATTTGGATCAAGTCTATGAAATTCTAACGTTTCGAGCGCCCCTTCTGTAAAGTGAAATATTATGAACTGAGTGATTATTTCATTTTACGTGGCTCTCTGACGAAGGGCCTTCGCCGCTCGAAAGTTACAAGTTATTTCGGCAGTGCATAAACCTTTTCTGATATTTGATTTGTATTTCTACACTGCCTACACAGCACAACAAGTATTATCACTTATTTAAAAGCATCTATGACTAAGTAAGTGACTTTACGAATGTTCTATAGCAAATGCAGAAATGCTTAATAGTTTCAGTCGACAAATGTATTTTGTCAGTCCACATATATAGTCCACAAGTATACTTCGCAGCATACGTTGTTGCGATTGTTATTTCGAAATCCAGAATAACGTCATTTGCCTTTTGGAAATACGTTGTGACTATCGGTCACAAAATCGAATTTACTGGTCCAGGATTGAAAGTTTATTATGTATTCATCTGCATGAACGCTCTTCTCCACGTGCGCGTATAAATATACTAAATATTTACATATTTTGAAATAATGTCGTTTTGCGAATGTTACACTTTTTTCACGGCAAACACTGATACCGCTTTGACTCGTTCGATTCAATGGTTTAAATACACTCGCTTCGTTGTTCATGTGGTCGTTCTAGTAACCGAATCTAAGCGATCATTGCTCACAGATATTATCGTAAATAGACGAATTGGTTTTGGTTCATGTAGAATCTGTATAGAGGACTCAAAAATAGCTGATAAGTTCTTTTACGGTTTTCGATTTTGTCCATTCGTGTCCGAGATATCTGTCTTTAAACATTGCCAAAAAGCCCTATTTTGAATTCCCCGCTAGAAATTTCCTCAAATCCTATACGCAAAAGGCGAATATCGCAAATAGCCGCTTCTTTGTTTCAATCCTTAATGATCTTTTAATCACCCTCCCACACGCGTGCTCGAAGGCGAAATATGCAAATATCAGCCGCAGGATAAGTTGGCTTAGCAACGCTTTGAAAGCATTGCCTTCCATACGTTTTAAATACTTAACAGTTGTTCACACTGCTTCCTGAAGTATTTCATCGACATAGGAATTGCTTAATCAATAAACGAAGGCCAGATATGTGATAATTCTCCCGAAATGATTACTCGGCGTAACAATTAAATGCATGACAAGGAAGCGAGACTAAAGATTATCGCATAGTTTATAACAAACAGGTTATACGGGTTATTTATAACAAATAGGTTCGATAAAATGAGGGATCAGGTGAGGGTATGGAATGATTTAGGGGTAAGGGGCGACCGGGCACATCAAGACGTATTTGTCAAAAGGGCCACAGGGCCCCAAAAAAGGCCCCCGGGGCCAATTTTGAAGGGCGTATCTTAGAGATAGGGCCAAAGGACCATGGAAATAGCCCTCCGGGCCATGTCGTAAACTTAATTCATATAAATTCTATGTAGAGAACTAAACTATTCAGTTGAGTTGAATATGGTTACCCTTTCGCTATAATCACTTTCTTTCGACGCAACGTATTTTTACTATGGCAACACCAATTTTCCGTTTGAATTTGCCCGCTTACTCTATCCTGTTTATGACCCTCATTATCCCATATTCACTAATGTTTACCCATAAAATCCTAATGTATACCTCAAGTAAATAATTATTCCCAAGTCATGCAAATATTTGTCAGTTGCACCACTAATGACTCTTAACGACCCCACGCGCATTCAGCCTTCGCTTCGTTTGACAAGTCAATCTCTTGAATAATCTAATAGCTATTATAATATATACCAATGTCTATAGATGCATAGTAAAGTTTGATTTCGCTTAGGCAAATCAATACGTTTGAATTCGTTCATCGTACGGCTTCTCGAATGGTTTGATAATCTAAAGAAAAGTAAAATCGTAAAGCCGTAAAGTCCGGTACATTCGTAAAAGCCGTTATGATTCGTTCGACTCCGTGATTTTTTAAATATACTAGCCTCCATAACCTTCGTAAAGCGGGTTCTTATTTGTGTAGATCTATCGAATATCTAACCGGTGTTTCAACGAGGCAATCGTATAAATCTCTGTTGGTTCATATATTCGGAGAACTGTCGAAGATCTAAATTGATCGCAAAGGCCATCTTATAAATCTCTGTTGATCGTGACACCAGTTATTTTGAAGGTTTAAAATGCTTCTTCAGTACTCTCTTTAGACAGTTCATCCCATATCATATCCATGGCTCATGCGCTGCTCTCGGGCTGCCTACTGTCCCACATTCACATTGCCGTAGGGAGGCGAAGTGTATAATTACAAAGGCGTTTCTTATATTATTAAAAGCAATAAGAGCTACCTTTTGATAATGACGTAATGCCTTCGGAAATCAACTTCGGAAGGTGTCGGAAATGAGAGCGGTGTGAGAGTACTAGGGGAAACTTGAAGCTGAGTGACGTATGCATAATAATAAGGCGTTATAAAATGAATACTAATTAGGGTTTGAGGTCCTACAGGTATACGAGCTAGGGTTAGGGATCCTGAAGGTTTAATGACGTATCTGAATAAATCATTAGGGTTAAGGCTCCCCCAGGAAGACGAGAAGTCATGACGTAATGAGACTAGGGTTAGAGGGTCCTAAAGGAGCCTGAGAACGATGACGTAATCTGAATACTAATGATTGAGGGTTAGAGGGTCCCAAAGGAGCCTGAGAACGATGACGTAATCTGAATACTAATGATAGGGTTAGATGGTCCCAAAGGAGCCTGAGAACGATGACGTATGCATAAATAATAAGTTGAATATCTAATGAGGCGGCATCCCTTTGTACTCAATATGGGGGGTATTACTACTTATATATATATATATATATATATACAGGTATATATACAGGTATATATATATATATATATATATATATATATATATATAT
This sequence comes from Chrysogorgia sp. JL179-B06, assembly GCA_035772405.1. Taxonomy (NCBI): domain Eukaryota; kingdom Metazoa; phylum Cnidaria; class Anthozoa; order Scleralcyonacea; family Chrysogorgiidae; genus Chrysogorgia; species Chrysogorgia sp. JL179-B06. Next base: position 2,765,338 of record JAYKKM010000437.1, on the reverse strand, counting down.
ATATATATATATATATATATATATATATATATATATATATATATATATATATATATATATATATATATATATATATATATATATATATATCTATATATAGGTATATATAGGTATATATATATATATATATATATATATATATATATATATATATATATATATATATATATATATATATATTATATATATATATATATATATATATATATATATATATATATATATATATATATATATATATATATATATATATATATATATATATATATACAGTACTGCTCAGAAATAACCTAACACTGCGGTTGCGGTTCGGTTGCGGTTCGGTTGGGGTTAGGTTGCAGTTCGGATGGGGTTCGGTTGGGGTTCGGTTGCGGTTCGGTTGGGGTTAGGTTGGGGTTAGGTTGCGGTTCGGTTACGGTTCGGTTTGCGGTTCGGTTTGCGGTCGATACAGTGTGAAAACGGCTTGGGTTCCGACTATTTCCGACATGGAAAGCGTTTAGTTTAAAATGTAGAGAGGGCACCAAAAGCAAAATAGATCTTCATGTTTGACTTCATTCTTTGTCTGTTTCATGTCCTGTTGACTCGCGCTAAGAGATTCGCAGTTGAAACGTTGTGCTTTCGCCGTGCAAAACCTAATTCAAGTAAAGTTCGACTTATACTGCACTCGTGGCACTGTTTGCAGTGAATCCTCGTTGAATCTAATGAATGTGACAGTATTACGAAAGTATAATGATTGAGGCAGAGCGCGTATCCGTTTTAATTCCTAAACCGTTTTCCGTGCGCATGCGACGTTGAAACTACGGCAGAAACTAGAAAGAGCCTATACGTATCTATGATGAAGGCTCTTCTCTCGAAATTGTTAGACCTATTTTTCACGATTTCGGCACTACACCAAACCTTTTAGCATTTTAGATTCCTAATAATTCACGTGTCGAAAAGTGGATTGGCATGAAGTTTCAACCATTTATGTGTTTACATGAAGAATCGACTCGACTTTTCAAAACAAAAGAAATCGACACTATTTCTTTTGAGGGGATTGAGTGTTCCAATGGGATTGAAATTTCGATCCGACGTCATTGAATACTGTATCTGCTAGTGAAAATATTTTAAGTTAATAGGAAGTAAAAAAATCATCATTAACAAAATTAGATTTGAACGGATTCGAATGCCTTTGTTGAAGAAAGCGTCGTAAATCAAAATATCGCCTGACAGGTTTGAATAGAATTGGCCACAACAACGTATGAATATATTGAGGAACGTATGAATATATTGAATAATAATTGTATTCCAGTGCTGTTTCGGGCGAAGTTGTTGACACAGGTGAAGCTTTTTCATGTCTCGTTTACAAGGCGACGGTATTTTATAACGAAGTGTCTATTCGTCCGGCAGGAAATAACAACAATATATAGAGGCGTTCGTTCACAACGTATATGCGCGATTTCCGGTCGAGTTTGATAAAAATATAGTTTGCCTTTTCTGCATAGTTTCTTTGGTTAGGGTTAGTATTTTGGTTAGGGTTAGGATTTGGGTTATGATTAGGTTTTATTTTTGAATTATTTGAGCTCTAGTTTTTCCCGAACAAGTTCCGGTTATATAGCCACATCGATTTTATAAACGTTTCACCGCACCAGTTTTTCTTTTGTAAGCTATTTCCTTTTTTGTCATTGTATACTACTGCATGTCGTCTCATCCTGTAATATGTATTTTTAGTTTCCTCTATTTGTTAATTATTCATAATTTATGACAACTTTGTAACTATATATTTAGGCTTTTTGCACTTATGTAATTATTATTCTCTGAAGATGTTGTGTTAACAACGAAACGTTAGAAATTTATTAAATAATATGATTTCACTCGTGTTTTACTCAATATAATGGTTTTTAAATATTATGCTGGGCTTTGATATTTATCCTAAGATATATATATATATATATATATATATATATATATATATATATATATATATATATATATATATATATATATATATATATATATATATATATATATATATATATATATATATATATATATATATATATATATATATTATATATATATATATATATATATTATATATATATATATATATAATATATATATATATATATATATATATATATATATATATATATATATATATATATATATATATATATATATATATATATATATATATAATGCAATCAAGATCCAATGTGCCCTCACTCGCATCACCATAGTGGCTTTATGGCAACTCATGAACTTGGGACTCATGTATGTCAGTTTACACATTGTTGGTATTCTAGAACCAAAGAGTGCTCAAGAAGTTACAGGAACAACGAGCGTATAATACAAATGGGTGAAAGTAGATTCAAGATACACAGAGTGCTCAAATCCCACCGAAGCAGAACGAGCGTAATATAATAATGCAATCAAGATCCAATGTGCCCTCACTCGCATCACCATAGTGGCTTTATGGCAACTCATGAACTTGGGACTCATGTATGTCAGTTTACACATTGTTGGTATTCTAGAACCAAAGAGTGCTCAAGAAGTTACAGGAACAACGAGCGTATAATACAAATGGGTGAAAGTAGATTCAAGATACACAGAGTGCTCAAATCCCACCGAAGCAGAACGAGCGTAATATAATGCAATCAAGATCCAATGTGCCCTCACTCGCATCACCATAGTGGCTTTATGGCAACTCATGAACTTGGGACTCATGTATGTCAGTTTACACATTGTTGGTATTCTAGAACCAAAGAGTGCTCAAGAAGTTACAGGAACAACGAGCGTATAATACAAATGGGTGAAAGTAGATTCAAGATACACAGAGTGCTCAAATCCCACCGAAGCAGAACGAGCGTAATATAATGCAATCAAGATCCAATGTGCCCTCACTCGCATCACCATAGTGGCTTTATGGCAACTCATGAACTTGGGACTCATGTATGTCAGTTTACACATTGTTGGTATTCTAGAACCAAAGAGTGCTCAAGAAGTTACAGGAACAACGAGCGTATAATACAAATGGGTGAAAGTAGATTCAAGATACACAGAGTGCTCAAATCCCACCGAAGCAGAACGAGCGTAATATAATGCAATCAAGATCCAATGTGCCCTCACTCGCATCACCATAGTGGCTTTATGGCAACTCATGAACTTGGGACTCATGTATGTCAGTTTACACATTGTTGGTATTCTAGAACCAAAGAGTGCTCAAGAAGTTACAGGAACAACGAGCGTATAATACAAATGGGTGAAAGTAGATTCAAGATACACAGAGTGCTCAAATCCCACCGAAGCAGAACGAGCGTAATATAATGCAATCAAGATCCAATGTGCTCTCACTCGCATCACCATAGTGGCTTTATGGCAACTCATGAACTTGGGACTCATGTATGTCAGTTTACACATTGTTGGTATTCTAGAACCAAAGAGTGCTCAAGAAGTTACAGGAACAACGAGCGTATAATACAAATGGGTGAAAGTAGATTCAAGATACACAGAGTGCTCAAATCCCACCGAAGCAGAACGAGCGTAATATAATGCAATCAAGATCCAATGTGCCCTCACTCGCATCACCATAGTGGCTTTATGGCAACTCATGAACTTGGGACTCATGTATGTCAGTTTACACATTGTTGGTATTCTAGAACCAAAGAGTGCTCAAGAAGTTACAGGAACAACGAGCGTATAATACAAATGGGTGAAAGTAGATTCAAGATACACAGAGTGCTCAAATCCCACCGAAGCAGAACGAGCGTAATATAATGCAATCAAGATCCAATGTGCCCTCACTCGCATCACCATAGTGGCTTTATGGCAACTCATGAACTTGGGACTCATGTATGTCAGTTTACACATTGTTGGTATTCTAGAACCAAAGAGTGCTCAAGAAGTTACAGGAACAACGAGCGTATAATACAAATGGGTGAAAGTAGATTCAAGATACACAGAGTGCTCAAATCCCACCGAAGCAGAACGAGCGTAATATAATGCAATCAAGATCCAATGTGCCCTCACTCGCATCACCATAGTGGCTTTATGGCAACTCATGAACTTGGGACTCATGTATGTCAGTTTACACATTGTTGGTATTCTAGAACCAAAGAGTGCTCAAGAAGTTACAGGAACAACGAGCGTATAATACAAATGGGTGAAAGTAGATTCAAGATACACAGAGTGCTCAAATCCCACCGAAGCAGAACGAGCGTAATATAATGCAATCAAGATCCAATGTGCCCTCACTCGCATCACCATAGTGGCTTTATGGCAACTCATGAACTTGGGACTCATGTATGTCAGTTTACACATTGTTGGTATTCTAGAACCAAAGAGTGCTCAAGAAGTTACAGGAACAACGAGCGTATAATACAAATGGGTGAAAGTAGATTCAAGATACACAGAGTGCTCAAATCCCACCGAAGCAGAACGAGCGTAATATAATGCAATCAAGATCCAATGTGCCCTCACTCGCATCACCATAGTGGCTTTATGGCAACTCATGAACTTGGGACTCATGTATGTCAGTTTACACATTGTTGGTATTCTAGAACCAAAGAGTGCTCAAGAAGTTACAGGAACAACGAGCGTATAATACAAATGGGTGAAAGTAGATTCAAGATACACAGAGTGCTCAAATCCCACCGAAGCAGAACGAGCGTAATATAATGCAATCAAGATCCAATGTGCCCTCACTCGCATCACCATAGTGGCTTTATGGCAACTCATGAACTTGGGACTCATGTATGTCAGTTTACACATTGTTGGTATTCTAGAACCAAAGAGTGCTCAAGAAGTTACAGGAACAACGAGCGTATAATACAAATGGGTGAAAGTAGATTCAAGATACACAGAGTGCTCAAATCCCACCGAAGCAGAACGAGCGTAATATAATGCAATCAAGATCCAATGTGCCCTCACTCGCATCACCATAGTGGCTTTATGGCAACTCATGAACTTGGGACTCATGTATGTCAGTTTACACATTGTTGGTATTCTAGAACCAAAGAGTGCTCAAGAAGTTACAGGAACAACGAGCGTATAATACAAATGGGTGAAAGTAGATTCAAGATACACAGAGTGCTCAAATCCCACCGAAGCAGAACGAGCGTAATATAATGCAATCAAGATCCAATGTGCCCTCACTCGCATCACCATAGTGGCTTTATGGCAACTCATGAACTTGGGACTCATGTATGTCAGTTTACACATTGTTGGTATTCTAGAACCAAAGAGTGCTCAAGAAGTTACAGGAACAACGAGCGTATAATACAGGAATCCTCCTTCTCAAGTTTAAAAACATTTATAAAAACATCAGGATAAAAACTTTAAAACTTTATTAAACGAAAGCCCTTTGTCAAGATATGAGTACACAGATTCTTGAAGCGCTAATATATACTATACAATCTTATTAAAAATGCACCTATTTTACAAAAAATCCCTAATATTAAGTCCCCGAGGTATAAATGAACCTAACTTGTATGCCCAGAATCCCTCGCTTGTTGTCGGATCATTTAGATATGTTTTGTCAATTATTTTAATTTTAACATCTTCCAACATTATGTCCACTTTCAAAAAAATGTGCATACAAATGCTCACCTGCTATTCCCCTACAACCCTTGCCAAACCTATTCAAACTACTCTTATGGTTATTAAATCTTTTCCTAAATGATGTAATCGTGCTTCCCACATAAATCTTAGCACATTTCTTACATGTTATAAGATAAATAAAAGTTGCACCTTCATCAACATATTTACAAATTTGACAGCGAGACTTACCGCATTTTTTTATACCTTTATCCCTTAAATCTGAATCTTCACCTTTCAATTTTGCTCTAACCAAAACATCCTTAAAATTGTTTGGCCTCCTATATGCAATCATAGGCTTATCCCAAAAAATTTGCTTCATGTCATCCGAAGCATGCAAAATCAATAATATTCCTTACCCCTGACAACGCTGGATGAAAATTAATAACTAAAGGCATCCTATTAACTTTGGATTTATTGTTACCTCTATCCTGACAAAGAAGACTGTCTCTATTTTGTCTTTTTGCTTTAATAAACTGAGATTCAACTACCATGCGTTTAAATCCCCAATAAAATGTCCCTTCATTTCCTTCAACCGTTCTTGAAAAACGTCTGAGTCACAAATCCGCCTTTCTTGACATGCAATGGATGACATGATTTATAATCCAAATATTGATGTGTATCTGTAGGTTTAGAATACACATCCGTGGTTAGCCTATTATTTCTAAGTTTAACTAAAACATCCAAGAATGGGAGCTCACTCTTAGACCATTCCCATGTAAACTTAATGGTTTCATGATAAGAATTTGGATAAGTAAACAATTCAAGTAAAGCCTCTTCTCCATGTAACCATTTTAGAAAAATATCATCTAAAAACCTCCACCAAACCCAAGATGTCAGGTGATAATCCTTTAACATTCTACTTTCCAGTTTACTCATAAACATGTTAGCGAAAGATGGAGCAAACTTAGTACCTATAGTCGAACCCAATCTCTGTCTTTATATGTTGTCCTCAAATTCAAAAAAAAAATTTCTAAAATGAACTTAGCCACATCTACCAAATCCTCCGCTCCGATACACATATTATTCAAATCTGATTCATTAACAAATTCCTCAATAATTTCCTTCGATCATACAATTCAATCCCTCACCATGAGGTATATGTGGATATAAACCAACAACATCCATAGAACAGATAATTGCATTATCTGGAATATCACCCAATATCCCACGTTTACCAAGAAAATCCGATAATATAATAAGGTAGACCATAAATTAATACAATAATATTTTATTAACTTGATTTGTACAACTGATCTGCAAATAGCAAATAATAATATATGTCCCTTGTTATGTACATTTTAGATCTTTGTATGACAATCCCACAATTGAGCCAATCAGAGTTGAGCAGTTCATGCTTAAGTTTATGCATGTCGTGAAGGCAAAGCTGAGATCGAAATTAATGGATCCGAATCTAACAGTTGAGTGTGACCATGATGTATTCAGGTACTTGTTTGGAAAGAAAGGCTGTCCCTCCAGAGTTCCAGGAGCCACCATGCTAAACAAAGATGACTTTGTTGATTTGACACTTCCATCGTCTTGGCACTATACACTAAACAAGGATGGTGATGGCTACTGCATCGAGTTCCCAGTCAGGGCTAAGTCTGTTCTGAGGAGAACAAAAAAGGATTATTTTTTGAATGATGATGGCATTTTAGTTCCATCGCCATCATATGTAGTTGAAATGGCAACATTTTACATCACTAAAAACCCTTGTTCAAAGGATAGCATGTAGCTCACATGGCATGTGATAGTAAATGAAAACTAAATAATATATTACAGTAATAAAACATTCTTTGTTTTTATACAGTTAAGCCATGTTTACACTATAGGCCCAGACCTGGCCTTGACCTACATGTAGATGTGAACAGGTTTTACCTGGCCTTCAGAATCATTCTCTTATAATATAATGTTTGCGGGTATTTATTTTGTTCTCACAGGGCCATTAACAACTAATATACCTTATTATACCATTTTTGCTAATCTTACCTCCGTTGACGACAAACCAGGTCTGATTAGAACTAATCATACCGGTTTGACGCCAATGGAGGTACGATTACGAAAAATGAATTTTAATCAAATCATCATTCAAAGACTCAACACGAGGTCGAAGAACCTCGTCAGAAATTTCGCCCAAATTAATTTTGATACGGTAGATTAGTTGTTAATGGCCCTGTGAGAACAAAAGAAATACCGGCAAACATTATATTACAAAGGAATAGCATAAAAAGAGGTGATTAATCATTAAACGTCCGGCTCGATTCGGGTCATTTAGTAAAATTTTACTAAATGACCCTCATCGAGCGGGACGTTTAATAGCTAATGCACCTCTTTTTATGCTATTACTTATAATAACAAGTTCTCCCCAAGGTGGTGCAAACGCAGCACATTTTAGCTGAGCCTAGCCTAGGTCTGTGATGTGAACATGGCTTTAGACATAGAATCAACGAAATATTTCATAAATTGTAATGTTTTGTCCCGGCAGGACATGTTTTATCTTGAACCATTTAACTCCCTTAATCAAATGATAATTTATAACTTACAACGGTCTGCTTAGACGTGGACGCTTTCGCCTTTCCTGGAAGATCCTTTCCGTCCAATATTCATTGTCATGTTTCGTGTATTTATTTGGCATCGCTTCATACTGTTGTAGAACATCCAGGCGTTTAAGTGCTAGAAGTGAGTCTTTGCATGCATCATGCTTGTTACATTTTCTGTGATATATGGCACGTACTACATCATTTGTCTTCTCTACTCCTTGGCCAGTGAAGATTTTAACACCATTATCATCAGATAACTGCCTTGGCACATGGTACACAAGCATGTGGATGTATGGAGTTATGTTGGATTTTGAATAGCCTTCTTCTTGGTCTTTTAAAGACAGAAACAGCTTCACCCACTCATTTGCCTTGAAATAACAGAGGAGAGGGAACTTTGATATTAACCCAATTAATGTAAAATAATTAATTAAAACAAAATGGTTTATACTTATATGCTGTTTTTGTTAAAAGTTAAACAAATTAGACATGTTTCAATTTTCTATTTGCTTATGTCATGATATCTATATATAATCCCCCCTCCCCATAATCAAGAATAAGCAATTCCAAGCACCCCCTCCCCTCTCCTGCCTTGATTGCATAATATGTGAACGCTCCCTAATTTAGTACATTTTTGTCGGATTAGCTGGATAAAATTGCTTATATACCAATAGTTTTGATTTACCTTCTTAAAAAATTCATCTAGATTTTCCCTTGATGTTGTCCAAGAAGATAGTGTCTTGTATAACTTTTCAAATCCCTTTACAAAAAATATGAAAGAAAGATAATGTCTCTAAGTGCAAATTATAACCTTAGTCAAAATGTAATAAACAAGAGTCTGGTGGTGGATGTATGATCGTCCAGTCCCAGTTTCTAGTCAGTTTGTACAAAATTGGTTATGAGGAAAAGTGGGGGTCTAGATCCCCCCTGTGGCTATGCCCTGATTCACCTGCCATATTTGCTTGACTGTGTCACATGTGTCTTGATTCAGCACTTCACTGAACTTCTCGGGTAACCGGTTCAACAGCTGTTTTTTCTCTTTGCCTACCATACTCCTCCAGTCATAGCCATTGGTCTTCTTTCCAGTTCCATCTAATTTCTCCCAAACTGTGAACGGAATCCCAACATCATTGATTGCCTTTACCAGTGCTTTCAGGTGAAGACCTTTTGGCTCATTTGCTTTCTTATTTTTGTCGTCTCTTAGATCCCACCTCACAGTATTGATAATAATATTTCTCTCCAAGACATCTATAATAGAATATAAGATTTTTTTAATCACTCTATCAGACTGGCATTTGTGCAACATCTCACATTGTTCCAGTCAGTGTGTAAAAGAGGCTTGCTGACACTGGATCAGCGTAAACATATATTTACCTGTTATTCTTAGTAAAAGGTGGAGTTCATCAATCCTAACATTTGCAAGTTTAATGTGCAGTAATGAAATACAGCCAAAATTCTTCTTCTTTTTTGTGCAAAGATTAATGAGCTTCTCCAGGGTCCTTTTCATTTCATCACTCCAATAATATGACTCCGGTTTTGACATATCCCATCTATAGTATAAAACATATTTTAACCTGCAATGTTATAAAATATATATTTAAAGATGATGCTCACATTGAGTACATAGACTTTAATTCCCACCTTTTATCCTTGCCAATCTTGCAATAAATGCAGGCATAGATTGAGTTAGCAGCATTTAGGCCAAGCATTGCCAACAGGAACTTAATTAATCAAGAGAATAACATCATAATTGGAATATACATGAAGCCAACAGCATTTGGATGGCATTTGTTACTTTTTGTATAAAATATGTATAGAATATAGCTACAGTATGTAGGATTATTACCTTGTAGTCACCTCCAAGAAAAAATTCAAGTGGAATGATTTTTCCATCGACCTCAATTGCACCTTCTGCAATTAGCTGGTTTATCTCATCCATAACTTCTTTGAAAGATGTGGCCATACTTTCATAGCATTCCTTTCCACAGACTACCTTTCGACATCATTTTAAAGCTAACATTACTATTACTACCTTGGAAAACTATCGAATAAAGCGATGTTGTACTTTGGTCTACAAGTCGCTGAAAGGAGAACTTTGTGAAAATTTCAACCATTATTTTAAATTAATGGATCATGGAAAATCTACTAGGAACAATCAACATTGTATTATCTTACCAAAAACAAGATTAAGTGGCACCCAAAAGGCTTTCTTCTATCAGGCAGGAATTATATTCAATAATCTACCTCTGCATATTAGAAAAATAGATAACACAATGGACTTCCTCAAAGCCATCGAACTGTACTTTAAATAAATATTATATAGTTTAGATTTTCATTAATATATTATTACATAAATTCAGGACACACATTTATAACAGTAAAATTGTAATTACTGAAGTGTATTTATCCTGATTAAAAATTCGTAAAAACAAACAAAAAAACTATTGCAAATGCATGATTGCCTAAAACGAAATTTGAAGCCTGTAGGTTTTTCATAGGATTAAGATATATCTTATCTTGGCCACATATTTATTGAAACAACCAGTCTGGTTGTTTTACTTTGTTTTCAATTGTGTGATGAATTCAATGACTATAATTACAAAGTAATCAAATTGATAATTTACCTTTTGTGGACATCACTTCCTTTTCATCAGAAAGTAAGGCAAATGACATCACAATATAATTGGATACCCGGGACATATTGGCACCATCACCAGATATTTTAACTTTCTGACAACTCATTTCTCCATCATCAACCTAAAACAATTGAAATAGACGCATGTTCCTAACCCTATTATAGCTGTTGTATACCAATATCATTGTCACAATCAGAGCCACTGATTGGTTATGCAGGGCCTCGGGAAACTTTCCCACAGGACCAGAGTAAAATGCCCCAGTTGACAATAATGATTATCACTTCTGCTTTTAAAATTACTTACTTTTTCTTTAATCTTTCGTCTAAGTTCCTCTTTAAAACTGATCTGGGCTCCCACTAGATCCCCCGGGGTTCTTGAGATTGTGAAGGAACTATTAATTTTACCATGTAACTGCGAGGCAAACCATTCTCTTTTTCAGACAGGGCATGATAAGCCGCATCACCTACACAAAATCTATCCATGATATAGAGAACTTCTTTTAGCTTCGTCTTTTCAGGTTCCGGCAACGCTTCATACTTTGAACATTTTTGCTCCCTCATTCCTGGATTTATGTCGATTTGCTGACCATCGGAGTGTTCAACAGAAATTGTATTTACACTTACACCATATGAATCAAGGAACCATAGAGCTCTCTCAGCCTTCGTCTTCAATTCCCGCATCTAATAATAATAATAATAATAATAATAATAATAATAATAATAATAATAATAATAATAATAATAATAATAATAATAATAATAATAATAATAATAATTAGAAAGCAGCACTCACCAAGGTGTTTTTCAGGGAGTGCTGAAATTTTGTCACTGAATAAAGTCAAATCAAAATTAAATATATATGAAGCTACACTTTTTACCTTTCTCTGACGTTGCCTTGTTCCAACTTGGTCCAATTTGCTTGACGTATTCTCAAGGCTATTAGCACAGTTTTGGCATGCAGGTTTTTCAGTGTCTTTGAGCTGCTTAGTCAGGACAGAATTTTGCTTCTCTAACATATTTGTTTCTTCAATAGAATCGTTCAATTTATCTTCTACAACTTTCGCATTTTCTTTTGCTTCAACCAACTCGGAATTCAGCTGAGCACTTGGTTTCAAGTTCAGTTACGGTCCTTACGTCCTCGACATCTTCCTCACAGATCTTTATGCTACGTGTCTTCTTCAATAGTTCTTTCTTCTTCCTTCCAGTTTTCCCACGGCATTCACGTATTGCTAGGCAGGCAGCATCATTAATTCGTTTCTCTAAGGCAGAATTTTCGACGATTCTGAACGGAAGCACTTGATCTTTCGCGATCAAATTTGCATATTTACGAGCTTGACCTTTCGTCTTAAGGTCGTGCCAGTGCATTAAAATTTCCTGCGGAATTTCAAAAACGAAATAGGGTTTATGGGATGATAATGTTTTCCCATAGTTAACGTTGGTGGTTTGGCTAGAAAACGTTATTTTTGAAATGAACTTTTTGGGATTCTCAGCCATCACACCGCGCCAAATATAAAAAATTCCCGCATTTTCTCGATGTTATAATATACCGCTGATAAACGATGAACTTTGCGGGCTCATTTCTGAGCAAGCTCGGTATTTCAGCGGCATTTAGCTGCATTTGACATGAGCCTGAGCACTTCAAAACATGTGAACTAAAATACAAGAAGACGAGCTTCAAAACAATAGTTTTGAAAGCGGAATCGTCCAAAATCTCGCCGAGTTATGGCTATTTCAAGCAAAGCGAAGCTCTTTCCGAACATAAACATAAGGCTGGACAAGGGAAAGGAAGGTAGATGTTTTTAGTTTTTATATTAATCGAAGCCACCGAAAACATATCTTGCCAGAACAAGCTTCGCATGTTGGAATTTGTATTTAATATATATCCTGAAACACCGTTTTTGCAGGGAAGTATGTGAGAATTGATGATGAATGGCGGCTAATTCGTTACAATCCGTAGATAAGTTTGAATTGCTCAGGGACAAGCTTTATCGGCTTATAGAAATCACAATATTTTGCTTTTCGCTTTCGTTACAAGTCGCTTTACCATGTTCATACTTCGCATATAACAAAATGTATTATTTTGCGCTTTTGCTAGTACTATTTACTATAAATTCACAAGCATTTTGAGAGTCCGAATGCCTGTTGCGTAATATCGCATGTCGCTTATTTCTGGCAATGAATTATTATTCTTAAAGCCCTCTGTATACAAGAAGTCGTGTATCGCTTCGCTACTTTGGGAAGTGCGCTCGAGAGGCCTTGCACCACGCTATGGTTAGATGCGATGTCTGCCTGTTGGTGTTTAAGTGAAAGCGGCGAATTAATACGTATATGGAGAAATCACTGACTGTTCTGACCATGTCTCATTAGCTCAAAGGTCAGAGCGCCGAAACGTTGATTCGGAGACCAGGGTTCGATTCCCGGTTGGGGCAGTCACTTTTTCCATATACGTATTTGACTATATTTAAATCCTCTCTCATATTAATTATTATTCTTAAAGCCCTCTGTATACAAGAAGTCGTGTATCGCTTCGCTACTTTGGGAAGTGCGCTCGAGAGGCCTTGCACCACGCTATGGTTAGATGCGATGTCTGCCTGTTGGTGTTTAAGTGAAAGCGGCGAATTAATACGTATATGGAGAAATCACTGACTGTTCTGACCGTGTCTCATTAGCTCAAAGGTCAGAGCGCCGAAACGTTGATTCGGAGACCAGGGTTCGATTCCCGGTTGGGGCAGTCACTTTTTCCATATACGTATTTGACTATATATATATATATATATATATATATATATATATATATATATATATATATATATATATATATATATATATATATATATATATATATAACCGGAAGTAAATGAGCGAGTACACGCTATCTGATTGGTTACTGATCTCAAAAACCGTGCATTATAACTCAATAAAGCATAAGCTGACGTGATTTCTCGCGTAGATTTTGTCGTTTTTGACGGATTTTAAGTAGTTTAAATCACAAAAGAAAGTCAAAGAATAGCAGATACAAAGCTAATCAAGGTACTAACACAACAGAATGTTTTAACTGCAACGTTGAGTGCATTTCCATCGCTAAAATCGCCAACGTGTTTTCACCATAGACTTCCTAGTAACGCACATAGTAACGTAATTTATAACATGTAAATCTACATTTTTTATGGCTTTATTGTTAATTTAATTTAATTGCCGTTCTTTTATAAAAGAAATAAAAAACTTTGTCTTGTATGATTATCGAGTTATAATGGCACTCGAGAAGCTAGTAAAACACTCGGCTATCCCCTCGTGTTTTACACGTATCTCTCGTGCCATTATAATTCGATAATCACACGCAACACGTTTTTTATTTCTTAAATATATATTATATATATTATATATATATTATATATATATATATATATATATATATATATATATATATATATATATATATATATATATATATATATATATATATATATATATATATATATATATATATATATAAAAGTAGAGTGCTGCGTAGACAGTGTTTTGAATATATAGCAAAGTGAAAAGGTGGTAAACTGCCGAGAATTTAGTGACGAGATACTGACGTTTCGAGCGGAGCCCTTCATCAGAGTAAGACGAGATGAAATAAAATAAATATGGCTTATATATATGCCAAAAGGGTGTCACAGGTAGAAAGTAGCCAATCAAATGCACGGGAAATAAACTAACTAATAATTAATGAGATGGGAAAAGTTAAGTCATTTACTATTTTTACAGTCGATCAATAAGCAGACTGAGGGGGTGGGAGAAATGACAGGGCCAATACTCAAGGGGATTAGGCGATAATAATAGAAACAAAGACTTGAAAAGGAATGAGCATAAGCTAATAATAAAAAGTTCATAAGCTAATAATAAAATGTTCCAAGCAAAATAAAATGACAAAAAGCTTTTACGAAATTAAATAAAAGAAAAACGTTCGTTAAGACCAAGAGGATGTGTGGTGCCAAGTTTAAAAATGAGACGCTTCTCTTGCCGCTTGTGGTTATCGTTGCCACCGGAAATGGGAAGGATGGCACAGACTTTAATGTCTGAAACCAAATGGTTGGAGCTGTTGAAATGGCGGGCTACAGGTTTGTCACCATCATTGATCCTCACGGAACGAAGATGTTCAGCAAACCTGTCTGAAAGGCGTCGCCCAGTTTCACCGATGTAGATTTTAGGGCATTTATCGCAAGAAATGCAATAAATTATGTTGGTGGACGTGCATGAAAAAGCATGACGGATTGTGTGGTCGAATTTGGGGGCAGTAATAACTGTAGTGGGATTGAGAAAAGGGCATGTGTTACAGCGGGAACGGCCGCAAGAAAATGTTCCCGCTGGTGCCGAGGTATTTTGTTTAAGGGCACTATGTACTAAGGAGTCACGAATGTTTTTATTACGGCGAAAAGATACCAAAGGGTTGTCGGTGAAAATGGCTGACGTCTCAGGATCATTTTGTAAAATGTGAAAATTCCGATTAATAATATTTTCAACTTTAAAATTGGAAGGATGAAATGTTAGAACTAAAGGAATTTTATTGTTTGAAACTCGTTCCAAAGATGGTTCAAGGGCGTCTAAACAGGGGACGAGAAAAGCTTTCTGAACGGCGAGATCTAAAAGGTTGGTAGGGTAACCACGTTGGACAAAAAAAGATCTCATTTCTATTGATTTGACTTGAAAATCCTGGTCGTCGCTACATAAGCGGCGAAGACGCAAGAATTGAGAGTAAGGGATGGATTGCCTAGTGTGGTTGGGATGAGAGGATGAAAATAGAAGATAACTACTGGAGTCAGTAGGCTTGTACGAGACCGACGTTTTCAGCGAATCACCATTAATCGAAATTAAAATATCAAGGAACGACACAGAGGTCTTGCTGATTTCCCACGTGAACTTCAGAGCAGGATGAAAATCATCAACAAAGTTGATGAACTGCTCTAAAAGGACACGTGAACACGACGCTGTTCCTAAACAGTCATCGATAAATCTGCCGAAAAAATCAGGCAAGGGACCCGTGTATTGTTCAAAGATCTGTTTTTCAACATAACCAACAAATAAGTTAGCATAGCTTGGACCCATTTTGGTGCCCATCGCAACACCACTTATTTGTTGATAATGTTCACCATCAAACGAAAAATTGTTGAGGGTAAGCACTAGTTCTGCTAAGCGGAGTAACGTGGTTGTGGAGGGTTCTAAATTAGTGCGCTGATCAAAGAAAAACTTCAGAGCTTCAAGGCCATCACAATGGGGAATGACGGTGTATAAGGACTTAACGTCCATCGTGAAAATAAATTTATCGGAACTACTGAAACGTAACTTTCGCCGTAATAAAACTTTCGCCGTAACAACGTTTTTTTCGCCGTAATAAAAACATTCGTGACTCCTTAGTACATAGTGCCCTTAAACAAAATACCTCGGCACCAGCGGGAACATTTTCTTGCGGCCGTTCCCGCTGTAACACATGCCCTTTTCTCAATCCCACTACAGTTATTACTGCCCCCAAATTCGACCACACAATCCGTCATGCTTTTTCATGCACGTCCACCAACATAATTTATTGCATTTCTTGCGATAAATACCCTAAAATCTACATCGGTGAAACTGGGCGACGCCTTTCAGACAGGTTTGCTGAACATCTTCGTTCCGTGAGGATCAATGATGGTGACAAACCTGTAGCCCGCCATTTCAACAGCTCCAACCATTTGGTTTCAGACATTAAAGTCTGTGCCATCCTTCCCATTTCCGGTGGCAACGATAACCGCAAGCGGCAAGAGAAGCGTCTCATTTTTAAACTTGGCACCACACATCCTCTTGGTCTTAACGAACGTTTTTCTTTTATTTAATTTCGTAAAAGCTTTTTGTCATTTTATTTTGCTTGGAACATTTTATTATTAGCTTATGAACTTTTTATTATTAGCTTATGCTCATTCCTTTTCAAGTCTTTGTTTCTATTATTATCACCTAATCCCCATGAGTATTGGCCCTGTCATTTCTCCCACCCCCTCAGTCTGCTTATTGATCGACTGTAAAAATAGTAAATGACTTAACTTTTCCCATCTCATTAATTATTAGTTAGTTTATTTCCCGTGCATTTGATTGGCTACTTTCTACCTGTGACACCCTTTTGGCATATATATAAGCCCTATTTATTTTATTTCATCTCGTCTTACTCTGATGAAGGGCTCCGCTCGAAACGTCAGTATCTCGTCACTAAATTCTCGGCAGTTTACCACCTTTTCACTTTGCTATATATATATATATATATATATAACCGGAAGTAAATGAGCGAGTACACGCTATCTGATTGGTTACTGAGCTCAAAAACCGTGCTTTATAACTCAATAAAGCATAAGCTGACGTGATTCCTCGCGTAGATTTTGTCGTTTTTGACTGATTTTAACTGTAGTTTAAATAAAAAAAGAAAGTCAAAGAATAGCTGATACAAAGCTAATCAAGGTACTGAACACAACAGAATGTTTTAACTGCAACGTTGAGTGTATTTTCTTCGCTAAAATCGCCAACGTGTTTTCATCATAGACTTCCTAGCAACGTACATAGCAACGTCATTTATAACAGGTAAATCTACATTTTTCATGGCTTTATTGTTAATTTAATGGCCGTTCTTTTGTAAAAGAAATAAAAAACTTTGTCTTGTGTGATTATCGAATTATAATGGCACTCGAGAAGCTAGTAGAACACTCGGCTATCGCCTCGTGTTTTACTCGTATACTAACACAACAGAATGTTTTAACTGCAACGTTGAGTGCATTTTCATCGCTAAAATCGCCAACGTGTTTTCATCATAGACTTTCCTAGCAACGTACATAGCAACGTCATTTATAACAGGTAAATCTACATTTTTCATGGCTTTATTGTTAATTTAATGGCCGTTCTTTTAGAAAAGAAATAAAAAAACTTTGTCTTGTGTGATTATCGAATTATAATGGCACTCGATAAGCTAGTAAAACACTCGGCTATCGCCTCGTGTTTTACACGTATCTCTCGTGCCATTATAATTCGATAATCACACGCGACACGTTTTTTATTTCTTAAATATATATTATATATATATATATTTTTATATATATATATACATATATATATATATATATTGCCTGTTGATTGCCTGATGATTGCCTTGTGCATAGTAGTGACAAACATATCTTTTAGGAAATATTTGTATATATATATATATATATATATATTATATATATATTAATTAAATGCTATTAATGCTTGGTGGATTTACATTCAGTGCTTTTTTCGCACGATCGACCTTTTACGTTCGCTATTTCTGTTACGTTAGCGTAGTGATGAAGATTGGTTTTAAAAAACGTAATTAGAAAAGTCTATCGCACGACAAAAAGCAGTGAATCATGGAAATCCTGCTTAACTGCAAACAATTTATTTATTGTGTTAGTTTTGCGAGTTGTCAGTTATGATACCATAGGAACAGTTTGCAATGGTTCATACAGTGAAGTTTTTTTTCATTCATATATTATGAAAGCGCGGCTTTAATTCAATTAAGCCGACGAATTCCTTTATTGAGTTTGTTCGGCTTCTTGACTGTCGATAAATGGCATGCTGACGCCAGACTTATTAAAAACCATTAAACTATTAAATAGATCAGTGACAATTAAATAGGTCACGCAGATTGCGGAACTATAATATTCTAATCATATGAAACTGAGCCTTTGTCATGAACTGAACATCCATCCAGAGACAAGAGTGGCCAACTGTCATCAAAGTTAAAACAGTATATCGTATAATTAGATAATTTGTGTTATCCATAATGAGAAGACTGCGTCGGTTCCTTCGAAAGAAACACTTGCTCGTGGCGACGTGTATTGCTGCTGTTCTGGTTGGTTTGACTGAGTTGACGGTCGTCTTCACGACGTCTCGTGTTTTACCATCATCAGGTTTTGGTACGTCAAATATTAACTATATAATGGCTTCTCATATAAGAGCCGAATATACATCAATACAGCAGCCAATTTGTTTAAAGCCTGCCGCATAACCGCTTATCCGGTGAAGTCCTACATGTATATCAACTGATATATTATTCTCCATCAAGACTATAGGACAGATACAATATTTATCTATCATGAGATAACGAGTATCCATCGGATAGAGAGTTATCCTATATTGTCAGGCTTTGAATAGCGTTATCCTATATATATCATATATGAGTATCATTCCCCCTTGTGGGTTTCCCATATAGTTGTTCGCTGAACCGAGATTTGTGTTAAGATTTTCAACGATATGTCTCGTGCTCAGGCACCGCGTTGTCTCCAATTGTTTTTACAACGAAAAAAGGCCAATATCGAATAAGGACCAAAGTAAGGACCAGTGTATAAATACACATCAAATATCTAAAAAGGTTGGTGTACTGCCGAAATAAGCGTGTAAGTTGTCTAACGTTTTACTCTCTGAAAATTAAAAGGGCCTATTTTAGCAGTACACTACTCTACCGTACAGTATTCTACCGCCAATTAGGTATTGAGCACTTTGTTACGTGCTGCAAACACTTTGATATCGATGAACCAATACCCCACAACAGATGAACCAATACACCATTATCATAAAGCGACTCGCAAAGCAATCGGACATCGGCGAATATTTAAATTAAAGAAATAACTCAAAATGCCGACTAGAACCACTGCATAGTATATGCACATGATCGCTAATCCAAATGAAACCTTTTACTAACGCTCAAACCCTAATACCAACACTAATCGGGTTTAGAGTTAGTTGGTTTATCCGTAACGACGGCAACCTAGAGAGATGAGAGATGATCTTAAACACAGACACTACAATCACATTTTAGAAATATTGAAGTGTTTTGGAGATCATATATGGAGATCTATTTATACCCTAGTCAATCAACCATAGTTTCATTCAAATGCTAAAATTCCACGGCGACGGCAGTGAAATAATTTTTAGCATTTCAATGAAACCACGTTCGATTGCCAAGTGTATTTGACACTCAAAGCTTGTTTTATGATCTCCAAAACGCTTCAATATTGCTAAAACGATTATATAGTGTCTGTGATTAAGTCAGTCTTATTAAGGAACAGCTCGAATCACTCCACGAGTTACCGTCGTCCTAAAGACGTGAAATCATCTCTGTGGCGTTGTAAACAGAACGGATGGTGTTGAGATTACTTTCGGGAATAAAAATTATCCATTCTTTTTGTTTCGCATAAAGATTATTTGTTTGAACGCCATGTGTGGCCAAGGTTTGGCGACCCATTTAATCTAGCTATTTTGTCTTTGTAAGTTCGATATTGCTCGTTCAGATGCTTGACTTCGACTCGCATTGCTTCACATTTCTGTTGAAGCTACAATCCACCTAGCAAGTTTATCGAAGACAGTTTTATGGCGAACGCTATGGTTTTCTAGCTGTTGTAGCACATTCTGATCGTTCCGAAGCGTGTCAGTTTGTCTCGATATCCTACGGCCTGCTGGAGACGGAAACTGTTTACATTTGCACCAAAAGCATTTTGAAACGAAGCATAAACCTATCCGATACAATGTAAACGTAGCATTTCATCCGATGGCGAATATTTATTAATAAAGTTCGTAATTCGTTACCATTTACAATACTGATTTAATAAAGAACAAGACGCCCGCTAGGCGTTAACTCGAGCTACTTTAACATGCTCATGAGGTATGCAATAGGGTATAACTTCTGAGTCAGTCATTGTTATTGCAACATAGAAAGGAAAATAACACAGAAAGACTGCCAAAACCTAGACTCGGTGCTAGAACAGGTAGCCTGAGTAATAAACCTAGAACAAAGGATTTATGCATGGTGAAGTACAGCCCAACATTAATTGCAGATAATTTGTTAACCGTTTTGAAGTTTGCCAAGTTTCCAGACCATATCTCGATTGACCATCTCGCGAATCGTTTCAAAATTTGCATAGCATGACCAGTTGCTATGGCCAACTTCGCTGCTGAAGTTAGGTGATCAAATAGAACTCAAAGAAACTGAGATAAAGAACATTTTGAGAGAGTCTCCGTGTTTACTGATTTATTAGATGGCAACATGTTTCCTGATTTATTAGGCAAAATATGTGAATGTACTGCATAGTGATCATGGTCAATTATCGAGGATATAAATATGAAATACATACTTGATATATCATAAAACAATATACTGTTGAATAGCATCGACTTTATTTTGTATGACATCGCAATAAACAATACAGGCAATAAAGCTTATAAAAATATTACAGTTACCTTAGTACATGTATGAAACGTATTTCCATACAGCGTTTATATATGTTGAGTCTCGTCGACTTCGGGTATTAATATCACAACAACAGCATGTTTACCTGTCACTTCAAAGTTCTCGAAGAGTCTTCATCAATGTTCTTCGTTCTTAGATTGAATTACAGCATTTGAGCAACATTTCTCAGTACAATTCAATAACACATTTTGGCATAATCGATTCAATAATCGTGATTAATCATGATCGATTCAATAAAACATATAAACATAGATTTGATCGAGTACACATCAGCGTACGGTAATATCAAGATCGCGGACCAACCCGTTCCGAACTCGCTCGTCATCTTTTAGTATAGGTCTACCACGATCAGCGAGTTGTAAGCATATGGTGAGCGTGTTCAAGATGAGCACACTTTCAAAATCTTCCAACAGAGTCAAAGAACAACTCGACGAAAAGCAAATATGTCGAATTTGGCTCAAATGACCCGCAACATGGCTCACGGTTCGTAAAAGCCTGGGAACTATTATTTCGCAATTTTTCAGATTTGTGGAACACCAAGACGAATAATAACAGAGCCCATTTTAAGACTCGTGCTCCCCACAGGGGGCCGAGTAACAAGACGCCCGCTAGGCGTTATAAACATATGGCGCTGTCATATCTACCGAAAATATTCATCGACACGGACCAATTGGTGACAATGTAAACACAACTTGGGACTCTAACAAATAGTTATTACCAAGCGATCACTGCTACGTACATCGCCACATATAGATCAGGGGTGTCTTTACAAAACTTGAGTTACCAACGTAGTGACGTCCCGAAGCAAATCACAAGTCTCATGAGATTCCACGTGTACTTCACCATGAGACGCATGATGTTTCGTCTAAGTAAGAGCAAAAAAGACATCAACGACGTCATAAGACTGTACTTACCTGACAGGCGACTTTTGAAAGGTCACGTACCATTGAAGGGTTTTTGGAATAGATACATCAAAGACATCCAAGGTGATTGTTCACAGAACTAGGACAAGAATTATTAAACCAAGCGATCGAGGTGTACATGTACGCATTCTTGGAGCCCAGGCAAAGTCGAAACAAAGCATTGTGGGAACTAAAGCCAGCGCCCAAGAAGTACAACAAGTTTTTAGAAACATCGTTGAAGACGCCGTGGTTCAATACTCACCCAGCTAGTTTGGATCAATCTTATGAATAAAGCAATTAGTGACACCAATGTTAAGTTAGACACAGCTGTGACGCCTAATACTTGGCTGATCCCCAGAAGCACGGTTTTGTTAAAAACACCTATACATGGTTACAATAATGTACTTAGAACTATAATGTACTGAAACTGGGATGACATTTGGGTACAACAACGGGTTGAACTACCAAGCCCCAAGTAAGCAGCACAAAAAAGTCCACCAAGGTGGGGTACCACATTGTGAAGAAAACAGTGACTATCGCGAGACCCATGAGTGACCCACATAACCACACGACAACGTTAGCAATAGTGTTATGCGTCTCGGGTTTGTATGGTTATTTAATAAGCAAATATGTGTTGAAGTAACGAGTCTAATCTATGGGTTTGAATCTGGTGACTATGAGACCGCTAAAATAAAAAGACAAAAAGACATCTGGACGAAGTCCCTAAATTAAGTGTGAGTGGTGGAAAGATGTCTGGATCCATAGATATGGCGTTCTGGGCAGTCAAAAACGTAGCAAACCCAGTCGACGATTTAGACGCCATTAATAAAAAAGTGTTGGAGCAATTGTATTTACCACTGTACTTTAAAAGGAGGTACCATAACGTAGTATTTGACTTCAACACCAGTGCTAACGCCAGTGGACTTTCACACTAACACAAACAAAATGAAAGCCATCGGTACCCCACAAGTATGTTAACACAAAACGACCCAACTTATGGTGCTATTGTCGGTGCTAATGGTAGCTTTCTGTCCCCTGAGTTAACGCCAATCCCACTTGAGTCAGGGATGCACTTTAATTGCCCGAGTATGCAATGGTTCATGTGACGTGTCTGTTTTTGTGGTGGTATAAGGTTATACCCACTCGTGTGTCGGGGTCAAATTGGGAAACGATTATATGAAACGACGACGGTGCTTGGGACAAGTTCATATAGGGTACAAAACCAGTATGACTAATGGACTGTCGTATGGTGGTAGCAACCCAGCGATGGAGAACGTGTGTACGATTCCAAGTGGTGTTGACATTACCAAAATTCATATGGTATCAATACATTGGCAAATGAACAATTCACACGTTAGGGTCAACAACATAAGGTCAACTGATTCAGACTTCGTGAGTAACTACAAAAAGATAGGCACCCCTTACGGGACGGTCTTTGGAATACATCGACCAAGAATACCACTCGCACCTTATGCACACCCGTCTTTGATAGAGATTTACGGTGTGAAGATCGTGTCTGGGTATATGACCAAAAAATGATGAAGGAATATGGTATAAAGTAGAACACCATTAAAGTGACTAGAAATGTCATTAAATAATGGGAATATGTGTTTCGAAAGAACGTGAGATTTACAAGATAAATAGGACAACTGATCATATGTTTAAGGCTGGTGGGTCATTTGGTCGTGGTAATGTAAGCCTTGAACTTCATGCTGAAATTGGTTTGAGATCAAGAAAGACTTACGGTGAGCCTATTGTGTTACCAGACACCACTGGTGTTAGCACTGGTTCAGCAGACACACCCTAAGTTATTA
The DNA here is from genome assembly GCA_035772405.1 of Chrysogorgia sp. JL179-B06. Lineage (NCBI taxonomy): Eukaryota > Metazoa > Cnidaria > Anthozoa > Scleralcyonacea > Chrysogorgiidae > Chrysogorgia > Chrysogorgia sp. JL179-B06. The sequence continues at coordinate 2,741,606 of JAYKKM010000437.1, read as the reverse complement.
TGGGTTGGTGCACAAGTTGGTTCACAATGTGACAAACTTTTTTCGTAAGTCGAAGAGCAAACAGGGTGATAAAACACATCGAATGCATTGTTTCACAACACGTAACAAAATCTATACTGGTGATGTCCTTATTAGCGCACCGTAAATAAATATTTCTGTGGGTATAACAATAATGTCCTCCGCAGTGAGATTATTTGACTTTGATGCACTGTTATTTTCAAGGAGTTAAAATAACTCTCCTGTTACCCCATTTTGGTGGAGTTAAAAATAACTCCACTATTGGGAGTTAAAATAACTCCCAATAGTGGAGTTATTTTTTTAACTCCACCTAAATGGGATAACAGGATTAACTCCTTTTGGGATATCGTTGTCTGAGAAGATTTGTTAAAAAAATGTTATAGTTTCTTACTTTATATCAACTCGGACATACGATGCAGCGACAGCGAAAAGCTAGTAATCACGGAAATATATTCAGGTTATCTGTAGACTACTGTAACTGTAGTTGGATTTGAAGTGTCCTTCGGTTCGAATTACGATCAGGGATCAGGGACAAGGACTATGCTTCAAGAACCCATTTGTTTTTGAAGAAACCTGTCTTCCTGTCAACAAGAATGTTTGGCCTAAGGTTTACGTTCATGCTGCTGTCGACTACAGCCGCCGCTTTTAAGTCTGAATGCCGTACTTATTGGCTTTTTTTACTTTCTTTGTGAATCGTCGTGTACTGTCCAAGTTATTAAACATATATTTTATGTCTAGTTGAGAACAGTTTTGTTCTGTTCTTAACTTGTAATACTGCAGTCTGCATGCTCAACAAAATCTTTGAAATTAGATTGTTTAAAATTTATAAAGTTTATATATAAATTTTAAAATTTACAAGCGAAGTGGTCAAAAATTTGAAAACGAAAATAAGATTCGTAAGGCTTTTGATAATTCATTATATACGATAAATATTATTATAAATTATAGAGTGATGGGGTGGCGCAGCGGATTAGTAGTCGCGGAACCTAGGTTAATTAACTTAAGTAAGTTTAGGTAGCAAGCCCGAGCGGTCGCGTACAAATATCACACGTTGGTCTTCCGAAAGTGAAATTTCATCCCAGGGACGCGAGTTAATTTTTAACTCCGTAACACGGGTTGGTTTTTAACTCCAAAAACGGGAGTAATTTTAACTCCACAAAACGGATTATTTTGAACCTTTTTTGGACCCGAATTTTGGAGTTAAAATAACTCCCTGAAAATAACAGTGTGGTTGTGAGATCATGGCGGTCAGTGTGAGTGATGGTAACATGTGCAGTTCAAAGCGAAAGACGTTGTGAGTGCTATTGGTCAATCGAAGGACGTAGTGAATAGTTACGTCGAATCTGACTGTAGAATGTGGGGTGGTATAATTTGGCACCTATTTAGACCCACAGACTCATGTTTTCATTAATGAGCCTGGGGTTTATTCGTTGACAAGTGGTCGTGCGAAACAGTTCAGAAAATGGGTGTACTCCCATCGCGTCTCAAACACAATCAATTCAAGATGGTCACTGAGTTTGACCTTCACACGAAAGTCGTTCGGTTTCACAGGAAGTACTATATCCAGAGGCTATTATGATAGCTGCTTGTGGTGAAAATCAAGACAGCTCTTCGAAAAGGATAAATTCGTGGAAAAAGGTTACCAACGTGGAACACCTGATTTAATTATTGCCAATGAACGGACTTGTGATCGAATTTAAGAACCCAGGTGGCACAGGTAAGATATCCAAAGACCAAGAAGAACTGATGTATAAGTACAAACTCGCTGGGTATCTAACGTTGTTGTGTGATTCATACGACGACGCTATCACCACAATAACAAAATATTTATTTGACATCGGGTTTCAATGTCCCCGGTGTATTCGTAAATTTAAAAATATGGCGACGTTAGCCACCCATGAACGCCGGATGCACAGCGGATAAATTCATGTGTCAGGGTGGTGACGCCTACACACTGCTTTGTATTGTTCAGCACCACCAACAAATGATGGTCCTGGGTTATATCTTCAATTGAATGGTGCTTCAACGATTGCAGCTTCAGTGTCACGACAAACGCTACAGTATGCTTTAAGACTGAAAGGTAATATCGTCTGCCACTGGGAATATAATATGTCAAGCTCACCAAGTCTTTCCAAGTGTTCTGACGCTCGCAGACCACAAATGATGACATGAATGCCAGCTTTGACGTACTCGCGAATAACTGACAAGTCAGGATACTAATGGCCCTCGTCAATACCAACGGCGTCGTAGCCAGTCAATTCAGACGGAAGGTCAGTGATTAGTTTCGCAGGTAAATTGTCTGATCCAATGACAATGGTTCGACGGTGATATAGACTTTTATATATAATATATCCAGGTTTAAAAATAAAATTAAAGAAGGCCCTTATTATACATGTATATGTTCTGTATGCAACCGATTGCTCTACAGAAAATCAGTCATGCTGTTATATAAAAATCAATACACCAATGCCAATGAAACTCTCTTCACTGATATAAAGTCATTTGATGAAAAACAATACATTTGTAAAACCTGCCATTCAAAGGTATCTAAAGGCAAAATTTCATGTCAGGCAATATGTAATAACATGTATGTTGACAAAATACCAGGTGAACTTGCATCTTTAGAAAAACTTGAACAGTTTCTTATTGCCCAGCGAATAAGTTTTCGAAAAGATAAATGCAATGCCAAAAGGACTGCAAAGAAAAGTCAAGGGAGCAATCTGAAATGTGCCTGTTGAAAGATCAGGTAATAATAATGCTGAAACTTAAACGAAAACATGAATTCAGAGGTCATGTGTATTTTCAAGCAGTGCGTCTTCAGTTCATCCTCGATGCACTTAACTGGCTCAAATTAAACAATCCATTGTATAATAATATTACAATTGATATTCAAAATATCAGTGCAAAACTTACCAGTTACCATATGTGCACATCACGTTAGAGGGCTATACTACTTGTGTGACCCGTGTAGGTCATCCGCTACATTACTCGGTAACTACCTTGAGGTGTTCTTCGTGAACCTTCTATGGAAACCAAAATGGCCCAAGCTTAAAGCATGGTTAAAACTTGCTGCAAACTGCGACGTTAGTATTTGTGGGCCGTGTCACATGGTTCTTAGTGCATACGACGTCGATGCAGGTCACGTGAACTCACGTCGTCACATAACGATCGCAGACTTGTTGGAACAATTTACGAGCATTGTCCATGTGGTCATGCAGCACTAAATCATCATTGGTCCCATGTTTGCGAGTGAGACAACAGAAGTGCTCCGTAGACTAATCGCGTTAGGCAAGTCCGGGCTCAACGTCCTTTACATGAACAACACAGGTGACATGTATCAAGGAGTTATTGTATTTTTCTGCTTTTATTCGAAGTAGATCTGTCTTTTTTATAGGATCCATTGACTTGTATTTTTCTGTATTTTTCAGAAGTAGATCTGTCTTTTTCACAGGATCCATTGACTTGTATTTTTCTGTATTTTTCAGAGTAGATCTGTCTTTTTCACAGGATCCATTGACTTGTATTTCTCTGTATTTTTCAGAAGTAAATCTGTTTTTTTCACAGGATCCATTGACTTGTATTTCTCTGTATTTTTCAGAAGTAATCTGTCTTTTTCACAGGATCCATTGACTTGTATTTCTCTGTATTTTTCAGAAGTAGATCTGTCTTATTCACAGGATCCATTGACGTGTATTTTTCAGCCTTCTTTTGATTTAGATCTATCTATTTCATACGATCCATTGACTTGTACTTATTTTTCAGCATTTTTTTGAAGTACATTTTTCTTTTTCATAGGATCCAATGACTTGTATTTTTTTATATATTTTTTGAAGTATATCTTTCTTTTTCACAATGTCTTACTTTTATACTTTGAAGCAGCTTTCTCTAACTTAATTTTTTTCTTAGCAGGTTCCAAATTTGCATGATGTAGTATTTGGCACAAAATAACAGGAACATTATCTCTTACCTCTCTATGTAATAAACTAGTTCTTGAGAAGTTAATTTTAGACAATGCTACTGAAAATAATGGTTTTTTGTTGTGGACTTCAAGCTACTGCTTAAGTTGCATTTTTGAACATAATGGTGCAAGACAAAAAAGAACAAAATATTTTTTAGTGGCATGTGATGAAAGCCAAACAATCAATTTGTTTGAAAAATTTACTGATTCACATTCTCTCGTTAAAAAATTTTGCAATATTGTTTCACACAAACTTAAATCTGATGAAATACAGTACAATATTCAATTTTTGTCATGTTCATGTCAATTAACAAAATTAGAAAGGCAAAAGATCACAAAAAAACATCAATCTAGCACACAAAAAAAGTTAATTGCTGATAGAGAAAAACTATGCAAATTTGAGAACTAACATTTGCACCATATATATTTACTGTGCTTGGTAATTTATTACATGTAAACTGTTGTCCATCATTTAAGGTTTCCAGATCATTCCAGCAGGTGCATGGTTTAATAACAGAAAAACAGATAGAATAAAAACATATTGCATAACATTGTATTGAAGAATTTAAATTGCCAATAACAGCCTGATTATCACATGTCAATGAACAGCAAGTTAAAGTGGATTGAGATTTGTTGGTACGCAAAATTGTATTTTCTGTAAATTGTATGACAGCAATTTTAACACCTTTAAGCTCAAATAAAACATCACATTTGTATAAATTCTGCAAATATTGTAGCAGGTTATTTATTGAAATTACTTCTAATAATGCACATGTGCCACAAGCATCGGCCATACCAAATGAATCTCTAGCATGAGAATCAAATATTTTTAATAGACCATTTGAAGTTGTATAAATAACTACGGTACTACATCTGATTGTTAAGAGAAATGAAATATAAGCTTCTTGTATTAAAGAACTCAAGTTGATAATTTGTGTTTAGCACTGTGACCATTGTAGGTAATTCTGTCTGCCGTTTGTTTTCTACGCCGTCTTGAATCCACTTGCAAACGTTTCGCTTTCTTAGTAAGATGGGGCAAGAATGTTACTCGACCACCCAATAGCTTTTTACGTCCATGACTAAATGCATAAGCAAAGCGATGGATTCTGGATGACCTTATTCTGAGTCCCAGACAGGAATCGAGACTGAAACCTTCTGATTGCTAGTGAGACGCTCTAACAATTGAGCTACCGAGACTCAGAAGGATAGCGGAGATTACAATGATGTATTGGTTCGATTGATATATGTAAGTAATATATAACAAGACTGGGAGTAATTTCCTAAACAAGTAACTAGACTAATATAAACACCAAGTAACTTGTTTCCATAGAAACAGGCCCTTTAAACAACTACAAAAAATTGTCAAGCATACACCTGTGGTTGATGGTCTGTTTATTTGATCAAAGAAAATTTGACAGTGTAAACCAGCCCTATAGGGCTGGTTTACACTGTCAAATTTTCTTTGATCAAAGTAGATTGAGCATGTTCTCATTTGATCAATGAACTTCAAAGGAACCGTACAGTCTTTGAAAGATGTTTAAACTATCAAACACTTTGAGCAAATTACATTTTGATAAAAGAAACTTTGATAGTATAAACCAGCCTTAAACCCTGGTTTACACTCACTATCAAAGTTTATTTGATCAAACTATCAAACTGTATAGTTTGATCAAAGTGTGTGTCAATGTAAACACCTTTCAAAGTTATGTGATCAAATTAGAACTCAAAGAAACATATAGAAACCAGCCTCAGATTAATCTAAATTGTCAATGTAAATGAGACTCTCAAAATGTTCTTTATCTGAGATAAAGAATATTTTGAGAGTCTCATTTACAAGTAAAATATCTAGTGAAACAGGGTTATTCGATGGCAACATGTTTCCTGATTTATTAAGCAAAATATGTCAATGCACTGCATAGTCACTTATTTATGATCAATGATCGACGATATAAATATGAAATACATACTTTTGATATACATGTATATAAAACAATATACTGTTGAATAACATCGACTTTATTTTGTATGACATCGCAATAAACAATACAGGCAATAAAGCTTATAAAATATATTATAGTTACGTTAGTAAATACTTAAACGTATTTCCATACAGCGTTCATATGTTGAGTCTCGTCGACTTCGGGTAATATCACAACAACAGCATGTTTTATACCTGTCATTTAAAAGTTCTCGAAGAGTCTTCATCAATGTTCTTCGATTTACAGCATTTGAGCAATATTTTTAAGTACAATTCAATAACACATTTAAGCATAAGTTTGATCGATTCAATAAAACATGTAAACATAGATTTGATCGAGTACACATCAGCGTACGGTTATCAAGATCGCGGACCAACCCGTTCCGAAATTGCTCGTCATCTTTAGTATAGGTCTACAGCGATCAGCGAGTTCTAAGCATAATGGTGAACGTATTCACAATCAACACTCTTTCAAAATCTACCAACAGAGTCAAAGAACAACTCGACGAAAAGCAAAGATGTCGAATTTGGCTCAAATGACCCACAGCATGCCTCACGGTTCGAAAAAGCCTGGAAACTATTGTTGCGCAATTTTGCAGATTTGCGGAAGCCCAAAAATAATACTACGAATAATAATAATAACAGAGGAGAAACTAAGACTCGTGCTACGGCCCGAGTAATAAGGTTTATATACAAGGTGTGGTTAGTAGGCGGGGTTAACACATGTCAATAGAGCATGATTAGTTCCGGTATCAAATCGTTAAATATGAACTATATTACACTGCCCAAGGTGATCAAAATCCTTAAAAACGATCATCTTAAATTTATTAATCCTTAGATTGACTTCAGTTCAGTCATTAAAACGCAATGAATCTAAATTAATCTAAATTATTTAACATTTAAAGTTCGCCGTTTCAGTTCTCCTGTGATGGCGGCTGCGCGGCGTAGTCGGTTACTCGTTTCTCCTTCCTTCTTGCTCGTCGTTTCACTGGTTCGGTGGTCTGTTCTTCTTCAATAGGTTCAGTTTCTGCCTCTGACTTCCATAGGTATAAGTTGTTGTATAACTCTTTTCAATAACAAGGGTCTTCGACTGTCACTAGCTACTTTTATTAACGGTTGCAGATCGTACTTTTCCATCTCGTCCAGGAAGATGTTCTTCAATCTTGCCTAACTTTCCAAAAGTTGCTTGAGGTCAAATCGTTCTTCAATATAACAATGTCACCTACAGATATTTCAGATTTGTTTCCTCGACGTGAATTGACTTTATGATTCTCGCGTAGACTCAGAAGATAGTCTCGTCGCCATCTCGTAACAAAATGTTGTAGTAGACGTCGATGATGTCGTGCTCGTCTTGTGAGGGCTTGATTTGTGCTGATGACGTCGAAATGTTGACTGCTGGGAATCGTTGATATCGATCGACCGTTGATTAAATGAGAAGGCACATGATACAGATTCTTGATCGTCGTAAACATATGTAATGGGACGGGCCTTGACGACTCTTTCCACTTCAATCAAAACTGTATTCATTTCGTCGTAACTCAAAGGGTTAATTGATCTTCCCAAAATTCTCTCGAGCGTTTGTTTCACCATCTTTACCATTCTCTCCCAATATCCTCCCCACCAAGGGGCGTGTGGAACGATGAATTGCCAGGCGATGCGATTGTTGGCTATGTAATTGCGCAACGCGTTGAATTTCTTGAATCTTTGTACTTCTTTAGATGCTCCTTTAAAAGTCTTCGCGTTGTCCGACGTAATAGTTGCTGGTAATCCTCTTCGTGCAACGAATCGACGAAATGCCATAAGGAATACCTCTACGCTTAAACTAGTTGTTAGTTCTAAATGTATCGCTCGTGTCGAGGCAAAAGTGAATAAACAAATGTAGGCTTTGTAGTTAGCTGCTTGATTCCCCGAAGTGTTCTCTTGACGTAAGTAGAGTGGACCAGCAAAGTCTACACCGGTATGTGAAAATGGAGGTTCTTCGGAAACTCTTGTTTCTGGTAAGTCAGGGGTGTTTCTTGGTCCATACGCGACACCTTCGACTTTCTTACATAGCACGCATGATCGTAAGTTACGTTTCACTGTCTCTCGTCCTCGTATTATCCAGTATCTTTCTCGCAACGTAGAAAGTGTTGTGTTGGCCCCGCTGTGGTGGGCACGTTCATGTGCATCCTTTACTATAAGATCGGTGATGTGATCTCTGGAAGGTAATATTATTGGATTCTTTGTACTTTCGGGTAATGAAGCATTGTTCAATCGTCCTTTATACATCGAATGGTTAGGTTATGGTCCAAATATAACCCAAACGGCGTTACGTAGGTTGGTGGCGTTGTCGTTGCATTCTTCTTTAAAAATTCAATTTCTCTACCAAATGACTTTGCTTGGACGTTTGAAATCCAATGGGTTTCAGCTTGCTTGATTTCAAGAGAGGTTAATTCGTTCACCGTTCTTTTGTCTAATGAACATCGCAGGTTACTAATAAATCGTAGAACATACAGTATATGCAGTTATATGCAATAATCTGGTGAAGTTGCTGTAATGATGACAATCGATAATCTGTTAGCGAGGTCGGGTGTTGTACAATCAGGAACTGCGTGCACGAGTGAATGTGTGACATTAGGTGAATCTTTAACCATTTCGTTCACTGCTGCTTTGTTAACAGTGTCATTTACAACCGAGGATGTAGGCCATTCTGTGTCAATATATTGCATTTAGTTGACATTCAAAATTCAGACAATCGTGGACAAAACCGGTTGAGACAACACCATCAACATTATCGCAATCGCCGATTTAATGTTTTTTATGTTTAGTAAGAAACTTCTTTGTCTTTTCACTGCCTCCCCCGCCCCACTAGATCAATGTTGTTCTAAACAGCAGCCAAACCTTTTAGCTGGAATTTTGACACAAAAAATCAACATTGAACGGGGGGAGGGCGGATTTTTCTCATAAACATGTGGCGTAAAAAAACTGGCATGATTTTATTGTGAAACTGTTCAACAGTTTTGTCCAAGATTGTAGCTGAAAATTGGAGAAAATGGATTCAAAGCTTCGAACTCTTTCTCATCGCCAGTGGAATAAGCGAAAAAGCCGAAAAAGTTCAGTGCGCCACTTTCCTCCACGTGGCCGGAGAAGATGCTCGCACCATATTTAATGCGTTCGATTTTTCCGAGGAAGGTGACGAACACAAAATCGAGATCTTGAAACAGAAATTCAAACAGTACTGTGAACCACGAAAGAAGTTGACATTTCTGCGCCACCAATTCTTCTCGCGATCACAAGGACCGACCGAAACAATTGACGCCTTCATTACTGATCTGAAAAACAAAACCAAGAATTGTGAGTTCGCTACACTCAACGATAGCCTTATTCGTGACCGGATCGTAGGAGGAATCAGGAGTGATCAACTGCGTGCCAGATTGCTCCGAGAAGCGGAACTTCTCTTGACAAAAGCCATTGATATACTGTATGTCGTACGAGCGAAACAAGTTCAAGCCAACTTAAACAGTTTCATGACGACAACGACAAGTCCCTGTATGGACTGGAAAGATCTAAATCCACTTATCATCCTCCGAGGTTTAATCCGAAACAACAGCAGTCATCGTACGTGCCAAAGAAATGTCGAAATTGCGGTGGCGAACATTCAAGCGATCAAAAGGCCTGTCCAGCTTTCGGAAAAATTTGTAATAACTGTCGAAAGGAAAACCACTTTGCTCGAGTTTGTCGATCGAAAACAGCGCCAGGGAACAAACAAGCATTGAACAAACAAGTCGATGAAATCGAAGAAGACTTAGAAGAATTTTTCATCGGAACCGTGCAAAACGCCAATGACGACGACTGGAAAGAAAATATCATAATCAACAACAATCCTGTTGAAATGAAACTTGACACCGGCGCACAGTATAATGGCATGTCACGCATTGTTTACAACGTCATCGCTCACAATAACTCTGATCTTGTTGCATCGAATGCTAGATTGGTGAGTTACTCGGGGCATAAAATTGTTCCAGTCGTAAAAGCAAGTTTTCAATGTCAACACAAAGACGCAACCCACCAAATCACATTTCAGATAATTAACGAAGATGCCCATCTCTCCTTGGTCGTGTTTGGAATTGGGATTAATACAAAGAATCATGACAATAGATATACCTGCCAGTGTCGACAATGAAAGTGGTAATGACATTCTCGATCAATATCCAGACTTATTTACTGGTCTTGGATGCATTAAGTCCACTGGAAAGCATCACATTGAAGTGGATCCCAACATAAAGCCTGTTGTTCACCCACCAAAAAAGTGCCCGTCGCATTACGACCCAGAATCATACAAGAATTGCAACGAATGGAAGGTCTGGGTGTGATTGAAAAGCAGTCTGAGCCAACTAACTGGGTGAATAGCATGGTAACTGTCGTAAAGCCACATAAGTTGAGAATAGGCATTGACCCTCGCGACTTAAATCGAGCAATCCGACGGGAGCACCACCCATTGCCAACTGTTGAAGAAGTTGTGTCGCGATTACCAAATGCCCGGGTATTTTCCATCCTTGATGTAAGCTCTGGTTTCTGGCAAATTGAGCTTGATGATATCAGCTCTACGTGCACCTTCAACACTTTGAAGAGACTCCCCTCAGCATCTCCTCGGCTACAGAAGTGTTTCAGAAAGTTATGACGGAACTATTAGAAGGACTCGAGGGCGTGGAATGCATTATAGATGATATTTTGGTATGGGGAGAAAATATCAGCCAACACAACCATCGCCTAACGACCGTTCTGAACAGGTGCCGAGAGAAGAACTTAAAACTAAATCGAGGCAAATGCAATACCCAGTGTACTCAGATAACGTATGTGGGCCACCTCCTCACTGTTAATGGTTTAAAACCTGATCCTGAAAAGGTATACGAACCATTCAAGAGATGCCAGAGCCAGCCGATAAGCAATTAGCTGCCATGAGACTCATGGGCATGGTCCAATACTTAGCAGTTAGCAAAATTCATTCCCAATTTATTAGAAATCACTGCACCTCTGCGAAGTCTAATGGAAAGTAAGACACAGTGGCATTGGGATGAATCGCAGAAGAAGAGTTTTCAACAGCTGAGATCCTTGGTTGCCTCTACACCGGTGCTAAAGTACTATAATGTCAGTAAACCGTAACACTTTCAGTCGATGCCAGTTCTCAAGGCCTTGGGGCAGTGATAATGCAAGATCAACAACCTATTGCCTTTGCATCAAGAGCCCTCACAAACACACAACAAAGATATTCACAAATTGAAAAAGAACTGTTTGCTGTAGTTTATGGCTGTAACAAGTTCCATCAGTACATCTATGGGCAAACAACAAAGGTGGAAACCGACCACAAACCTCTTGAAGATTTCAGAGAATTCCAATTCGATTACAGAGAATGCTGCTGCAGCTCCAACGTTACAACCTAGAAGTAGAGTACAAATCGGGCAAAGAAATGTATATCCCCGACACATTAAGCCGAGCATATTTAAATGATGAGAAAGAAGATCTTCTTGATGAAGAATTAGAAGTTAGCCTCTTGGAACTTGACCTGTTAGTTACTCAGAAAAGCTGCAACAATTTCAAGATGCCACTGAGCAAGACACTGCTCTACAGCATTTAAAGACCACAGTGCTTCAAGGATGGCCTGATAGGAAAAGCCAAGTACTTCCTGACATCAGAGAATTCTGGTCATATCGAGATGAGATTACGTATATACACCAACTGCTGTTCAGGAACAAGAGGCTTATTGTTCCTAAAGTCCCGAGTAGTGAAATGCTGAAAAGAGTACACCAAGCTCATCTGGGAATCATCAAATGCAAGCAGAGAGCAAGAGAGATACTCTTCTGGCCTGGAATGGGAAAAGAAATTGAATTAATGGTTTGATCACAGTGTCCCATGACATGCCTCGAAAACAGAAAAAGCAATGCCAAGCAGCCTTTAATTCCCCATGAAATACCAGAACGGTCAAAACTCGGTCAAAACTCGGAGCTGATTTGTTCGATTTCAAGAATGCTAACTATCTTCTCTGTGTTGACTATTATTCAAAGTATCCAGAAGTCGCTAAGCTCCCGAGTCTAAAGAGTTCTGAAACCATCACTGCATTGAAGTCCATCTTTGCCCGTCATGGGATACCAGTCTACCAGATGAAGTCGTCACCGATAATGGACCACAATTTGCCAGTGCTGAGTTCAACAACTTTTCAAAAGTGTGGGAATTCCAACATACTACTTAAAGCCCTGGCTATATCCTCAGTCAAATGGATACGTTGAAAGAACAGTTCAAACAGTGAAAAACCTTCTCAAGAAAGCGGAAGAAAGTGGTCAAGACCCATATCTTTCACTTCTGAATATCGTAACAGTCCCCTCGAAAGTGTTAAGAAGTCGCCAGCTCAGCTACTGAGCCGTAGACTAAAGAGTCGGTTGCCTACCACCACACAACTTCTACAGCCAGAAGTTCAAGCGAATGCAGCGACAGAGTTACGATCCAGGCAACAAATCTTTACATACTACGCATCCGCTCACAAGTTTTACCTCCCCTCTACAAAGGAGAGGTTACCAGTGACAGTCATAGCGCAACAAGGAACTGCACCACAATCTTACCTCGTACAGACTCCAGATTGTCGCATATATCGACGAAACAGACGACACCTCCTCAAGACAAAGGAAAGTCAGAGAGACATGGTCAGCGATGAATCAACGAGCATACTTAACGAAGAAGACACACCGGAAACAGGAAACCTGCCAGCTGGAGAACATCACAGCCAACCCTGAGCAAAAACCAGATAACACGATATGGAAACCTCAGCGCTAGCCTATGGAAGTGAAATCTGAATACCATTGCCTGAACAACTTTAGTATAATTTGGAAGTGAAACATTAATAGGACTGCTAAGAAAACAACTTTAGGTAGTATAATTTATTGCTGTCGTAGGCAGCACACTAATCTTGACTTGGGTTGCTGTGTCTCGTACCCAGACGTCTTCGCGGAACTATGTATAGTCAACGAAATCTCGATTTGTGTAAATTGCCCTCTGTTTGTCGAGATATTTGTTCAGTTTTATGACGTTTTGTGACGTAGAGTTTTATCACGTGTATTAAAGTTCCTTTATATACCTTTCGCCGTTCGGAACTTGTCAACGCTGTGAAGTTTGAACGATCTGTTCTGCCTTCAGCGAGGAAGTATTGATAAGACGACTAAGATAGTTATGTATACTTAATTTTTCTTGTTAAACGCTCACCAAACGGAAATATGGCTCAGTGAGGTATATGAGGTACAGTATCTTGTGATTTCTTGCCATCACATCATCACTTGTCGTGGGCATAATATCAAATTGTTTTGTTTGTGAATACAGTTTTCCTTCTATTTTAGGTGTATATTGGTGTGAGTTCATTGTTTCTCACGATAATGAGCATGAAGAATGCACATCCGTGTCCCTCATACACAGCTGTGAGATATAAAGCGACAACATATCGAACTGCATTTTTATACAAGAAACAAATTCTGATTAACTTAGTTTATCAACTGTTATAATGTCAACTTTTTGCGTTCATATTGAATTGCATTTTATGCGAGAAACCAATTCTGATTAACTTAGTTTATGTCGTTTATCAACTGTTATAATGTCAACTTTTTGTGTTCATATTGAACTGCATTTTTATGCAAGCCTTGTACAGAGAACTATGTTACACAACTATTTTATCTTTATGTTCAACTGCATTTGTATATAACTGTTCAATTTACATCTGTTTAATATTTACACATGTTTATGAACTACTATATTGTGAATAGATGTTGAGAACGGTTACAACACTAGGGGGGTCAACAAGGTTGGGGCAGACGTGAGACATATTCAAATGTGCCAGAGGCAGATGAAGCATGTGCATGCAGGGGTCCCTGGCAGTACATAATGAATGTCTTACCCCAGATAGATGTCTAACGTACCTCAGATAGATGTCTAACGTACCCCAGATTGCGAATACCTATGGTCCAGCAAGCTCATTGTGAGCTCCATATATATGTAGAACTCACTACTCTGGTATTGCCTAAACCATAACCGCATGGGTACGAGGCTGTACTACCTCCATGCACTGCGACTTTGAAAGCCCAGCACTTATTTTTGAAATTTTTACAAAATCACGACTGCCTTGGATTTTGAGGCAGCACTTCCCTTGCGATAGTAACTTCTAGTCTTAACATATAGTTTATATTTCTTAAACGAGGGAGATGTTGAGGTTAATTAGTTATCACGTCTGGACTATATATATATGTAATACCGTCTTTTCAACACTCAAACTCATCTTAAGTTACCCTAAGTTTGATCGTGAGTTTATACAGACTACACTGACCGATGCTTCAGATTTCGGTGTTGGTGCCATCTTATCCCAGATCGACGACGATAGGCTTGAAAAAGTTGTTGCATATGTATCAAAAGCTCTCACTTCTCGCGAACAAAACTTTTCGACTGTTGAGAAAGAGGCGTACGCCATCGTTTTCGGAACAAAACACTCCCGAGTCTATTTACTTGGCCGTCATTTTAAAATCATCACTGATCATAATGCCTTACGATGGCTTCACAGCATGGAACCCAAAGGCCTACTGGCCCGATAGATAATGGATCTGCAAGAGTTCAAACACCGACCGGGTCGCCTCCATAGTAACGCCGACGCCTTATCTAGACTCGTACAACCTCCGAAATTGACCAAAACCGACCAAATTGCCAGCAACGCGAATCATCTACAATCTTCCGCCCAAATACCTCCATCAGTACTGGGAGCAAACCCGATGTCATTAGAACTGAAATTCACTAAACCAATTAATCTCGATTCTCCTTACCCTTACGCAGCACCGGCGACTAAAGATAGTTGTAAGAGAAACACCTATGCCATATCCGTCAACCCTACACTTGATATCAAAAAGGCTCAACAAAACGACTCTTGTCTTTCAAAAATTATCAGCATGAAAAATCGAGGGTTGGGTAAACCCACTCCGGCGAGCACTGATGATGCGCGTATGAAATTGTTATTTAAACTCTATGATCGTCTTTTCGTTCGAGACGGGTTGTTGGTAAGATCCCTCGGTCATAAACAGCCGCACCCCAACTATGTTATTATGGTCCCAGAAGCGATCACAGGTGATATTTTGAAAGCAGTTCACGATAGTCCGTTTTCCCGTCACTTAGGCATCTCACATACCGAGGAAAGGGTGAGAAAGAGATTTTATTGGCCAGGCATCCGTAATGATGTCGACAGATACATAAAACAGTGTCATGTGTGTACACGGAAAACCTCGCCAACCAACAACAATTATCGAGCGCCATTTGGTACTATTGCGGTCGGTGAACCATGCATTCACGTTCTGGGCAATGGACTACATGTATATGGGTCCATTACCTGAGACAAGTCGAGGCAACAAACACATCCTCGTAGTCGTTGACCATTTCACAAAGTGGTGTGAAGCTTTTGCAACTCCTGACCAAAAAGTTAGTATTGATTAGTAGGATATTTTCACGATTCGGACCACCGGTGGTGCTCCATTCCGATCAATGGAGAATATTCGAACTTGATGCATGAAATTTGCAACGTCATGGGATTCACGAAGACTAGAACCAGAGCATATCATCCACAATGCGACGGGAAAACGGAACGCCAGAATAGGACAATACAAGGCATGCTTTCATCCTTTGTTTCTAGTCAAAGGGATGACTGGGATTTATGGTTAGATAGCATGACATTTGCGTATGAATCGTTAGGGGTTTCACCATAATATGAGGTGGTATTTGGTCTTCCCATAGAACTCAAGCTAAGAATACCATTGTCTAACCCCTGAACACAGAGCTGCGGTTATGTTGAAAAGGCCCATAGGCTGGAAATTCGGTACTAAGTACATGGAGGATCAAAATAAATTATATCCCTTTTAGGTGGTAGAAAACGCGCAGTGGGAACTGCAGAGATTTTAGAAACGAATTCAGAGTAAGCCGGAGATGAAATAAAATAAATAGGGCTTGTATATGTATATGACAACAGGGTGTCACAAAAAACTTGTAGGAAATTAAATAAAAGAAAAACGTTGGCCTGCGAAGCGGCTCTCCAACGTGGGGGCCGAAGAGGGGGGACTTGGGAGAAGAGGGAGGGGATTGCGGAGAGGGGAAAAGAAGGATGGCCTGCAACCGGCTTTGTATAAGTTTAATATCCGTTCATATTCTGAACGTAAAATGCTGATTAGCTAAGCGTGATAATAGCTAAGCGTGATAACGTAGCATACATATATTACCATGCCATATGACCATGTGAGCATGCCATATTACCATGCCATATTACCATGCCAGCCCCGGCTGAATTGAGCGTATGAAGGTTCATTGCGCAGGCATAAACGGAAATACTGACTGGCTTTTTTTACAATTCCCAGGTTTCAGCCCGGGTAAAATTTCTAATCCAATAGAACTGGCTGAGCTACATAATCTAATCAGTTTTTTTTTGTAATCAGCTTTTTTAAATTTCCTAATGTTTTTTTAAAATGTAATGTAATCGAAATTTTCTATTTGTTAATCTTTACTGTAGGTGTTGCTGTACGAACAAAATATCGATATCTATAAAATAGATCATCGCCAAACCAAACTTACCCACATGTAAGTGTTTATGCATGGCAATGGTTCGCGAATGGAAAAGATGAAAAAAAAGTTCTTAGATTATCTTAATTCACGTCACAGTAATATCAAGTTTACTAGTGAGCTAGAAGTGAATAAAACTCTTCCCTTTTTAGATGTCTCTATAGATGGCTTTTACACCTCCGTATATCGTAAGCCTACATTTACGGGCCTTTTCATTAATTTTGATAGTTCCTAACCCTAATCCTAACCCATGGGCTGATCTACGTTGTTTGATCGTTATTTTGAGATTTGCACATCCTATATATATACCAAATTTTTCATTCGGTTTTCTTGTTAACAATGGTTACCCTGCTATTTTCTTCGACCGTTGTTTTAGATTTGAAAATGTTTTTGTATCTACTGCGCTTGCGCGCAGTAATTTGACGACTATTTAAAATTTATTTACTTCACCTCATCTTTCACAGTCTTTTGCCACAATGCGGCAAACGCACATCCTTCTTTAAATATAGGCTTTCTAAGGAGATCAAAATAGCGATTTACAAAGACGCTTTTCGAAATGTTCGCAAACCAAAGAAACAAACATCCGGTATGAGCATAATGATGTTGACCATCAATGAATGTGCATGCAGCTGTGCAGCATTGCCTGGAAATGTGTGAGTGGAACCGATCATTCGTTAATAAAGTTATTTCTGATGAAATAAACTAATTGAAATGAAAGAGCGCCGCGTGCGGAGGCATTCTACCACAGACGGTTTCCCTTTCTAGCTTACGATATTAAAACACAAAGATTACAGCATTGTTGTTTTGGGGGTAGTGGTTATTTGCATGGTTAAGTAGCGCTATGTTTATACTAAAAAACATTGTCCCAAAGACGCGGCTGTACGTTAACTCTATATGATTTAACGTATGAATGTTTTGGGATTGAGGGTGAACACAAAATCTATGGTCAGCGGTACATCATATTAGGAACCATATAGTATACACATAATAAACTAACCCTACTATAACCTATAATAAACTACTATATGTGTCCTAACATAACGTACGTACGTCGACACACTCGTTGGCACTGGACTTTATCATGAATATGCTAATATTTAATCAATTTATGCATGAAGGGTTACGGTTTAAATATTGTCAATACTGAAATGTTAAAATTCTGACTTAATGCCATTGCATTTCTTAACTATTGTCTATTAAAGGACATTGGCAACAAAAATTAAGTTTGTTTTATTTGAAAGAACTCTTAAAATAATGAAGAATATTAATTTATAGTTCTTTCATATTTTACTTAGTTCTTGAGATATTTAGACTTATGTGATATTCAAATGAGATGATCTGTGACGTCATAAGATGGTTAATACATTTTAACATATTGAAAATCGTGAATATCTTTATGATTATTAAATGAAATTACTTGAAACTTTGCATGTAGATACATACCACTAAACTGAAGATCATCGTTCAAGTCTTATGGTTGCCATGGTAACAGATTATTTTACAGACCTCTTGATTTCGAAAACAAAATTATTTGTTTTCTCTTCAGTGCCGAACCTTATTGGGTTGGTACCTGTTCAGCAAATGTTCACTGTCATAGCCAATTCGAAACTGAGATTTGAAGTTGGTACAAAGTCTACTATGTCAGAAAACAAATAGTTTTGTTTTTGAAATCAAGAGGTCTGTAAACTAATCCGTTACCATGGCAACCATAAGACTTGAATGGTGATCTGCAATAGTGGTATGTATCTACATGCAAAGTTTCAAGTAATTTCATTTAATAATCATAAAGATATTCACGATTTTCAATATGTTAAAATGTATTAACCATCTTATGACGTCATAGATCATCTCATTTGAATATTATTAAGTAGTTTATTAAGAAAACTCTCTTGCAGTTACAATAACTGAATTAACGAGCTTAATACATTAATATAAAAGCTAATCAAATCTAAGTGATTACACAATATAGATACAGAACTATTATTGCTAATCTAGTTAAAATATTTAAAAGTAAAAAAAGATTGTGCTCTCTTTGTTCTACAAGCAATAGTGTCATTAAATAAATAGAATTGTTCAGAAGACCTCCTTAAGTTAAAATTATGATTACAAACAACGGGCTTAGGTAATAAATTAAATAATGGGTGTTCCTCACACTTCATCTTGTTCATATATTTTACACACAGTAGTTCTCTTCTTGTCTTTAAGGTTGGAAGTTGTAATCGATTAAGAACCTCTGAATACGACTCATTTTCTGGGTAAATTATTTTGAGTGCCCGTTTTTGCACTACCTCAATTGCATCAGACAAATAATCCGGTATACCCTGCCACACAGGAACAGCATATTCTAGCACCGGTCGTACTGTACTTAGATATACTTTTAGCATATTACTTTGGTTGACTCCAGCTCTTCGCAAAATCCTTAAAGAATACAACTTCTTACTGGCTTTTTTAACAATGTACTCAACATGGTTATTCCACTTTAGGTCGCTGCTCATAATAATACCTAAGATCTTATAATTCTTGACTCGCTCAATAACATTGTTACCAATTTCAATCGGATGAATTAAGAAGTTAGGATTGTGTAGAAAGTTTACAAGCATCTCTTTGCATTTAAGGGGATTTAACTTCATGTTATGGTCCATGGCAAAATTATATATATCATTTCATGGGATAATCTCCAAAGCAGACGTATCGTCAACAAATTTGGTACGAAGGTTCCATTCGGAGAGCAGATTGTTGGTCATGACTATAAAGAGGACAACTCCCAGTTTGGTCCCTTGGGGTACTCCACCTTTCAGGGTCTGCCAGTCTGATAGAACTCCTCCAATTCTTACAGCTTGCTTCCAGTTTGTTAAGGCTGCTATCCAGCTCATAAGCGCAGGGTGGACGTTTAATTTATCCAGTTCTTGAATCAAAATGGTATGCTCAATGAGATCGAACCCTTTACTAAAATCTGCGAAGAAAATCCGGGCGCCTGACTCACCACTATCCATCGCCTCATAAACTGCCTGTAACATATATAGGAGGGCATCTGTTGTAGAATGTCCGTTCCGAGCGTATTGGCGGGGATCAAGCTTCTCGTTTAATTGCGGTAAAAGTCTAGTGCACGTAAAGCCTTCCATAATCTTTGCTACTGAACAGGTAAGAGAAATTGGTCGGAGGTCATTTTCTATGGACTTAGGAGGGGTCATCTTTGGAATTGTGGTAACAATAGAAGACTTGATCAGTGATGGAATATACCCTTCCCTCATTGATTGATTGTAAATGTCCTGGATGATAGGTGCTAGCTCAGGTGCAAACTCTTTGAGAAGTCTGTTTGGAATGTTGTCAGGTCCGACCGCCTTACTAACTTCGAGCGATGATAATGCTCTAAAGACCTCGTTCTCAGTGACGAGGAGATCATGTGGGACGTCAATAATAATAATAATAATAATAATAAAGACGTATTAGGAGCATTATACAATAGTCTCAATGCTCTTACAACAATATATATATTCTTAAAGTTACTTTTAAAACTAATTACAGTTTCATTATAAGATAAAGCCTACTACATATATTAACACTATGAACAATAACTATTAATTTTAAAAAAAGAAAAGTCTTAACTGCAGACTTAAAATTACTTAACATTTCAAAGCTTCTAATTTCCTGTGGTAATGAATTCCACAGTTTTGGCGCTGCAACCGAGAATGCTCTGTCTCCATGAGTCACCGTTTTGGATTTTGGCTCGAGTAGCAGATTTTGGTCAGATGATCTCAAAGTACGAGTAGGTTTATATTTAGTTAGCAAATCAGTAATATAAACAGGCGCCTGGCCATGCAAAGCCTTGAAAGTAATTATTAGTATCTTAAAAACAATCCGTGATCTCACCGGCAACCAGTGAAGATTACGTAGCGCAGGGGAGATATGCTCCGATTTTTTAACCCCTGCAACAAGTCTAGCAGCTGCATTTTGAATTCGCTGTAACTTGCTCAATTCAGTATCTGGTAAGCCATATAGGATGCTATTACAGCTGTCAAGTTTTGATGTTATGAATGCATGCACCAACTTCTCACAGTCCTTTTTACTCAAATATTTCCTGATCTTGCCAATATTTCTGATAGCCAAAGTGGCCGATTTACAAATGTTATTTACATGAGTATTTAATTTTAAATGTCTATCAACAGCAACACCGAGATCACGTGCAACCGGAGCCGGTTGGATTATCACATCATTGACACATATTTCTGGCATTGGTTCGCAATGCATAAAACGTGATGATAGATGGACAATCTCGGTTTTACTTGGATTGCATATAAGACCATTTATAGTACACCAGATGGTGATGTCCTTAATACATAACTCAAGTTTAGCTAGAGCAGCAGGTCGATCACATGGATATTTTATATGCATATACAGCTGTGTGTCATCAGCGTACATTATGCAATCAAGGCCGTGGGCTTTGATCACATCTTCCAATGGCGACAAGAAGAGTGAAAACAGAAGTGGACCCAGTACAGAACCCTGAGGTACACCATATTGCAATGGTTTATTTGAGGAATGCTTATTCTTCACCATAACTGACTGTACCCGATCAGAAAGGTATGAGCGATACCAGGCTAGTACAGTTCCACTAAACCCATAACGATGTTTAAGTCTCTCCAATAGAACAGTGTGGTCAATGGTGTCGAACGCAGATGATAAGTCCAACAGTACCAACGCACTACTTCCTGATTTTCATCAAGTGCATTAAGGATGTCATTGAAAACACGCAGAACTGCTGACTCTGTGCTATGAAAGAGTCTATAAGCAGATTGCATTTTTGCAAGGAGGTTATTCTCAATAAGATAGTCTGTTGTCTGTCTGGCAGCATTCCGCTCTAATACTTTTGACAAGAAAGCCACGTTAGTAATAGGTCTATAGTTAGGGAATTGCTCTTTATCACTAGTAGGTTTTTTAATAGATGGGCAGATGAGACCTTTCTTAAGTGACAGAGGAAATACTCCTGAGGATAAAGATGAATTGACAATGTCAGTAATTGGAGATTCCTTTAGCAGATGTGTAGGTACAGGATCTAAGGCACAGTATTTAGACGAGTACTGTTTGATTGTGTTACAGACAAAGCTTTCAGATACAGTAGTAAATTCACTGCGAGAGCTTTTACAACAAGGAGAGTCAACTGATATAGATAACTTCTTAACTGACCCATGTGTACTAGTAAGTTTATCTCGAAGTAACTGAATCTTAGTTGAAAAATAACAACTAAAAGCATCAGCCAGGTCATACGAAGAATCATGTGATGGCAATAAAGGATTTTACTCGGAACATCCCCTCAATCATATGAAATAGCTGATTCTGATTAGAGTTAGATATCTTTGCCTTATAATAATCTGTTTTTGCAAAATCAATTGCCTTTGCGTATTTACGACATTGTTCCTTGTACAATTGATGATGAACCTGAAGGCGTGTAGAGAGAAATTTACGCTCAAACTGTCGTTTTTGTTTCTTCATAACTCTTAAGCTATCATTAAACCATGGTGCATTTGGGCGTAGGGTAATTGTGCGTGTACGTTTGGGTGCGTGTTTGTCCAAAAGCTCAGACAATACACAATTGAACTGTTCAGTAGCAGTGTTTACATCAGATACGGATGAACAAATTAATTGCGAGTCAAGGATATCTTTTCGCCATGCCTGTAAGTCTATACGACGTAAATCACGATGATTAATAACTTTTTTAGAGGATTGGGGTCTCGGAAAATCCATGGTGCAAACAACAGCACTGTGATCTGAAGGTAAATCAGAGACGATCTCCATGGCAGTAGACAGTAAACTATCCTCCTGACGATCAATAATAAGGTCCAGTGTGTGACCACAACGATGAGTCGTACCAGTAACTCTTTGTTGTAAACCTGCTGAATCCAGGAGTTCCGTAAACCTAGTAGCATCGTCATCATTAACAACATCCATATGGAAATTGAAATCCCCAGCAATTAACAAATAACCCGGAACAACAACTAACTCTTCTAAAATCGTTGAAAAATCATTGAAGAACATGGATGTCGTAAGCTTGTTCTTACGAGATGGAGGAGGTCTATAAACTGTGATGAGGCGCAAACGTTGAGACTTCATTTTTATTTACGGTGAAACCCTTGCGAAGGAATACCCCAACTCCACCTCCTTTCGAATGGGATCTTGGCAAATGAAGAAACTTGTAATCTTGTAAGGTATTGATAATTTCAGCTATAGTAGTATCTACTGCATTCTTGTTAGAAAGCCAGGTTTCAGTAACCGCAAGAACATCAATACGCTTTGAAATTATAAAGTCACAAATGGAGGCAGATTTCTTGTTGATTGAATGTGCGTTCCATACAGCAAAACGTAGACGTGGAAGACATTTCGTTTTCTGTTTATCAAATTTGATATTTATCAGGTTGCTTGAGTTTTTTGTAAGTTTTGTTACCTGCTTGACCGGTAGGTGGGGCAGTGGTGGAAAGTGATCCGTAAGACCTACGAAGAAGTTATTGATCTCATTAGCTAGTGACTTGATATTCATACCGTTATCGAGAAACTGATGATGCCACTCCTGTTTAACATTTTGGCCTGTTAGCTTCTTTATTTCTCTCCACCACTTTGCAGGATTAGTTTTTTCCACTTCAACCACCTTATTTTGATAGTAGTTGTATTTTGCTGCCCGGATGCCACGTTGCACCTTATTCCTCCAAAATCGGTATGTTATTGAGTGCTTTCCTTGCTGAGTAAATGCAATTTGGCGTTTGCGGATCCACAATTTGATCTTACTAGTGATCCACGGTCGGTCTGTTGTGTGTTTTTTGACGACTCTCTGCGGAAGAAATGTGTCAATAGCTTGATTAACATCTGCCATAAAAAGTTTGAATTTATCTTCGCACGTGTTGGCACTGAGAATTGAGGTCCAATCATTTTGAGTAATCCACCGCCCTAGCGCTCTCCACGCACTATCTCGCATGTCACGGATTTTAATTTTGTTATTTACTGAATTAGTCACATGTTCAATAATTGGCTTCGCTAAAATCGCATAATGATCTGACGATCCTATCTTTGGCAGCTGGGATACATTGAAAATCTTAGGCCTGTTCGTAAGGAACTACCAGAATCTCGAGTTTTGAAGGTTACAAGCTGTTTAAGATGGTTCACTTGGGTGATGTCTTTTACCTTCAGTCCTGTTGAGCTGGGGTTAAAATCTCCAGTTACTATGACAAGTGCGTTTGGCTGGTTGGACAACAAGGTATCAAGATTTTTATGTATATGTTCTCGTAGAATGATATTCTCAGGATCTTTATTACTCGTCGAATGATATATCACACATAAGTCTAAATATCTCAAGAACTAAGTAAAAATATGAAAGAACTATAAATTAATATTCTTCATTATTTTAAGAGTTCTTTCAAATAAAACAAACTTAATTTTTGTTGCCAATGTCCTTTAACTAGTCTTCATAGCCACAGCCGTCACGGGAAAATGACTGTAACAAAAATGTTAAGATATGCTATAATTCTAACCTATAATGAAATCCTAACCCTAATATAACCTTACACAAACTCTAGAAAAACCAAGGAAAACAAAAGAACAAAAAAGAGAGAATTATCAAAACCGCACGATAATACAACGCGCTTGCCCGCTGAGCAATACTGATGAATACGACTATTCCCTTTTAAAAATTATTTAAAGCAATCAATCAAAGTTGCGAATTGCTATACTCCTATATATATATTTTCAAATTTGTATGTGGTTCCATACTTGTGTTTTTGTTTTAAATATTGTAAAAATACCGATTAACTGCCCTAATGACCATCAAGCTATTAACATATACTAAGGATTTATGTTGAAGGAAAATTTCGAGTGTTGGAATATATACATTTTAACACCAAACCGGGACCAGTTACGAAAAATGCAACTTAGAGGCTTTCCGGCTGGAATTGAACCCGCGACCCTGCGATGCTGTCATGAGTTCTGTATATATTATAGCCTTGTAATATTACAATAACATACGGTAATCATATGGCGCGTTTATAATGTCAAAATTCAATGTTTGAACGCCATACATCTAATTCGAACAATATTTACTCGAAAGAGAAAGCCTCGCGAAGTTATACATTTTCCATGATCAAGCGACAGTTTTGCCAAATCGAACTTCACGTTTGCAATATTTGCTGGCGGTACCGGAATAGGCGTTAACTCGTGCTACAAGCTACTTGGGCTTAAGTATGTTAAAGTACGCAGCACAACGTATGAATATACCGCAATTTGAAAGCCAACGAATGTAGCTATTGTTTATATTGAAGTAAAAACTAGTATATTGTAAGCAATGCTATTAAATTGGGACAATTGGATATCTAAATGTAAACAATGTCGAACTGCGAACTATGTTGAACCGTGTAGCTTTTTTCAATAGAAACTAATGTCACATCCACTTTAACTTGTATAACTTTTGAAATACAGCATGCAGCTACAGACATGTAAAAGTACTTTTAAAATTTAAATTTCTGATGTATAAATATTAACGATGTTTTCGAAGCGCTCCGTGGAAACCCCGCGCTTGACGAATTATCACGAATATCAAGTGAAGGCATGTTCGATATTGCGCTTTTTTAAAAAAAACTAAGTAAGGTAGCACAATAACGTTTACGTATATTGTAGACAGATAAATTATCTTTGTTTTAAGGTATAAGAGAGCTTGTAGAGTTGATTATTTGTCAAGAAAACGTTCGACGTATTTGGGTTAAATCACGATGCTGTTTTTGAAGATGGCGGCCAAATTATATTTTTGCATATAATAAGGCGCTCCTCTTCGAACGTTTTGTTGAGAAAAAGTAAACTTTACATGGTCTAATGCACGAGTTGTTTGACTTGTCTAATGTCTTCTAACCAACGGCAACAAACAACAGTTGTCAGTTGGTAAGTTGCATGTTAAACGGCAGAAATCCCTCACGAGGAACATATGGTTGTACCACGGCAACTGACAATGTGTTAGCGGGACATGCGCACTTGCGCCAGTTGAGTTGAGAGATCACATGATCTAACATCTCGATAAATCGACGGCAAAAATTTTACAAATCGAGATTCTGGTCGGATATACATAGCTCGGCAAAGGAACTGGCATGAGTTAACACGAAACGTCAAGAATAGTGTGCTGCCTCCCTGAGGGGAGTAAAATCAATAAAATTAGGCAATAAATCAATTATAACATTTAGCTGTCGTCGGCACATGCGCCTCATCGGCTATGACCGTTTGTTATTTTCCTGTAGGTACTCATGATTTATAATTGTTAGGTACTCGTAAGATTTTAGCAATGTTACTGAATACTGAAATAGGTCGATAGTTGAAGAAATCATATGTAGCTTCTTTCTTGTGTACTGGAGTGACTTTAGCTAATTTCCAGTCACCAGAAAGAATGCGCTTCTTCTATTAAATTTACCAATTAAATTTGTTTATGCCGTGCGTTAAATTCATCTAAGACCAATTGTTCCCGTCATTATCAGAGGAATAAAACATCTAATATGAATTAAATTCATAATTAAATTCGTATTCAGAAATATTTAATTCAACGATTGTGCGCCGTATAAATCAGGGGTACTAAAATTAAATATTGTACATCTTGTCAATTGTAGCAGTCAAACAAGATCTCAAGAATAACACGTCTCAAAGTCAAAAGGATAATATCAACGATGAAGTAAGATTCAAATTTTCAGTATTAATTCACGAAACAATGCCTGCGAAACAATTCCTGCAAAACAATTGCCCACGAAACAATGCCCGCGAGACAATGCCGACGAAACAATGGCCACGGAACAATGGCCACGAAACAATGGCCACGAAACAATGGCATCGAAACAATGCCGACAAAATAATGGCCACGAAACAATTCCCGCGTAACAATGCCCGCGAAACAATGGCAGCGAAACAATGCCCACGACACAATGCCCACGAAACAATGCCGACGAAACAATGCCCACGAAACAATACTGATGCCTGCCTAACAATGCTGATGAAACAATATACCTGCCTAACAATGCTCATGAAACAATACCTGCGAAACAATGCTCATGAAACAATGGCAGGAAAACTCCTCCAAGTCGAGGTTGGCAATAAGGTCGTAATGCATTTACTGTTATCCTCCAAACATCAAAACCTCGATTTCAAATTCTGGATTTTAAATAACATTTTGAAAAGGTGTGTTCTGATTGGCTAAAAGCAGTGTTTCTATTTAACAAATATATTCCATTTTGCCGTTGTCTGTTCAGTTATAGATGCACAGATGACATCAGAACGTAGTAAGAACAAAAACGTGGCCCAGTTCGACGGAGTCGAGTGGGTCACTGATGTTCATGTCGTAGAAACCTGTAACTGGCCTTCTACTCTCGTTCTCGCTGGCTCAACAACAAACAACTGGGGACTGTATTATTCTTTCTTTATTTTACTCTTCAGGAATCGTCAGTTACAACATTTGCGTATTCATCACAATTTACTCACACTATATTCGCACTCTATTCGCACTCTAACCTAACCTATTCTACAAGCTCATATTTATAGTCTATTTTTATAGGAATATGACTTAGCAGTCTTTACTAACCACCATTTTCCTTGTACTATAACTACAGTTTGTTTTTATCTGTCATCGGTATATGACTAAATCCTATTTGTTTATATAATTAACATGCTTCAATTTATGTACATGTATCATAACATTTGTTGACATAAATGTGGTTAACTATTTCGTGGCCGGTTCTATATTGACATATTTTATCCGACAGTTCTTACCACGTTCTGACGTCCTCTGTGTATATGTAATGTAACTGAAGAGACAACGGCAAAATGGAATCTATTTGTTTTATACAATCAAAAACAACCCCAGAGGTTTATAAAAGCTGTTGGGGCATGAAAAAAGAAAAACACAGCTGCTGACGTGATTTGACGCCATCCATGTGTCTGTCCTTTAATAGATCATGGGCAAGAACCAATGAAAATGTGTATATAAGTCACGTGATTGTATAAATAACAATATATATCACCGAAGTCGAGGTGAATATTCTTCGCGACTCGGTAAATATTCACCGATAATCACCGAGACTGACTAATCGTTTTAGTACAAATAGACATGCAGGTGACTGTCAGAGAGAAACAAGGAAAGGATGGAAAAATATTTTAATTATTTTACGGTTAGCGATAATGGAGGTGTCAATTTTGCCTCCTATGAAAATCTAAAATAGTATCTTTATTATGCTTCTTAAGAAGAAGTCAAACGAAATTACGGTTGCTAAAACCATTTCGAAAAGTTTAAAATGTAAAATTCATGAACCGTCCAACGCTATCATTCTTTCACTCTCGCTCTCACTCTAACATAATTATGTTTCTCAAGTATAGCATTATTACTAATTCTGTCCTGATCTGAAGCACTGAAATGCCAAATGGGATATAATTTACATAAAAATTAGAAGTTATCAAAGGTACACAATAGCCAGAACTGAAAACCAACACCTCATTCACTTTTCTTAATTCCTCGACAATTTCAGGCTGAAAGTGACAGTACTGTGAGAAAAAGGCAGAAAGAGAAAGCGTGTAAAAGATTTCACAAGCAACCGAACATTTTTGATCATCTTCCGTGGAACGACAGCAAAATAAAACTGGAAAAATTCAATGTACTTCACCATTTAATTGTGAGTGAAAAGCATAAAGTCATATTTTGTTACATTCCCAAAATTAGTTGCTCCAACATGAAGAGAATATTCATAACATTGAATGCACTTTATCCTGATATGGCACACGTTGACGGCAGAAAGCTTAATAGAGAAATCGTACGTCTAAGTAATTACCAAAGGTTTAACAAAGAAAAAGTTTTAGACAAGTTGAAGAACTACTACAAGTTTATGTTGGTTCGTGATCCTTTTGAGAGATTGGTGTCCGCCTACCGAAATAAATGGGCAGACAAAGTCAATGTTGAGCTTCATGGCAGTCTGGGGAAAAAGATTGTTCGTCGATATCCAGGGATGGATCTAGGATATTAAGTGAGTAGTTTCCGAGCGGCGAAGGCACGAGAAAGTTCTAGGGGGTACGGGGGCATGCTCCCCTGGGAATTTTTTGATTCTAGAGTCTCTGAAATGCTATTTCCTGCATTTTGAAGGCAGTTTTAATAAGAAAATTTTAAGATCATTGACAATGACAAACATAATTTTATGGTCTATTTTCTCATTGTGAATGACAATACCTGACCTGGTTTCCAAAATTGTGAAAACCAAGTTACAGAAGATGTGAGGATGTGCAGTGTTTCAATTCTATTTCACAATCATCCTCCGAGAGAAACATGTAGAGAAAATTAGGAATATCAATGATGCATGTTCACCAATATAATTATTATATATATAATTTTAATATTTAAATTTTTCATAGAGATTGGGTATTTATATTCAGGAATTCATTAGAAACCGGCAAATTCTGGTCGGCTACTTTCCAAATCATCACCACCTACTGTACTTTTAGAATTTCATATTATGAAGTTCATATTATGTTGACTTTCCTATCTACAATACTTCTTCAAGTGAGCCTGCTACTTTTAAAATTAATCAAACCCCTACAGTATGTACAGTACTGGGGATTTAATTTTCTATGTGAATGGAACCTAGTCTAGTACATGTTGCTAAGACATGCACAGTAAATCAAATATCATGTTTTAGAGGTGTAATCCATCAGAATTTCTAGACTTTACATATATACATGCATTATAATTGGATTCTACTAAATACAATAGATCTAATCGTCACTGCACAAGATGTATGTCATTCTCATTCGTCTGGGATGAAGAGCAGCAAACAAGTCAATAATTTGTTCCAGGTCAAGGGGAATGTCTCTATGAGCATGCATTCATTTACATATACATTTACATATATAAATGTATAAATGTATATACAAAGCTTTACTAAACTGACCTTGTATTAGCGAGGAAGAACGTACTTGATTTTGAAAGTTGTTGAAGACCTTGGTTTGGCAATGGAAGGCTAATCGTACGAAAATATGGCTGCAAATCCCGCGAGCCAAAGTGAAAATCCACGAAGCGCCGGTCCTATTTATAATTTGTGAGTAGTTCGTGAGTAGATTCACGATGATAGCCAATCAGAGACGATTTTGAGTAGTTTCCGTGAGTTTCCACGCGAGCTGAGTAGTTTCCGTGGGTTTTTTCACGCGAGCTGAGACAGGTTTCCACGCGACTGCACACGGCGCTGCCCGCCGGTAGAATCAACGTTTCGACGCTCTGACCTTTGAGCTAATGAGACACGGTTAGAACAGTCAGTGATTTTGCCATATACATATTAAATTCGCCGCTTTCACTTAACACCAACAGGCAGACATCGCATCCAACCATAATGTGGAGAAAGGCCTATCGAGCGCACTTCCCAAAGCAGCGAAGCGATACACAACTTCTTGTATACAGAGGGCTTTAATAATAATTAATTAATATATGAGAGGATTTAATATTGTGAAAATACATATATGGAAAAAGTGACTGCCGCAACCGGAAATCGAACCCTGGTCTCCGAATCAACGTTTCGGCGCTCTGACCTTTGAGCTAATGAGACACGGTCAGAACAGTCAGTGATTTTTCCATATACATATTAAATTCGCCGCTTTCACTTAACACCAACAGGTAGACATCGCTTCTAACCATAATGTGGAGAAAGGCCTCTCGAGCGCACACTCCAAAGTAGCGAAGAAATACACAACGTCTTGTATACAGAGGGCTTTAATAATAATTAATTAATAAATCCTCTCATATATTAATTAATTGAAATGAATTGTATTTTTTTTTGGTATAAAAATATAAGTGAAAAAATAATTTTTAGCATGTGGTGAAAGAGCTAAAGCAAACATAGTTTCACAGGAGTATGAATTTTTTTATATAAAAAAAGTCAAGAGAAATAAAAATCAAGAGACATGATATTAATTTTTTGTACAAATTCTCTTTTATTTAAAACAAAAATAAATCTAAATACATTTCTTGATCTATACGGTTAAATATGGTATAATCAGTTCTAACACATGTTGTTATATATTGTTGACACTGAAGATATGTGTTTTTATCATACTCCATTACTTCCAAAAGTAGTTTAAATTCTGGGAGACCAAATACATTTCTTGATCTATATGGTTAAATATGGTATAATCATCAGTTCTAACACATGTTGTTATATATTGTTGACACTGAAGATATGTGTTTTTCTCATACTCCATTACTTCCAAAAGTAGTTTAAATTCTGGGAGACCAAGAACGGGTAATCGTTTACATTTACGTAAAATATATTTTTGATTTGGACAATAGTGTGATAGAGAATTAATGTTATAGCGGATATATACATTATCGCTTAACATTCAAAACATTAATTTTCCAAAAAAAAATGTCTTTCCCTCTGCTGCTGCTGCGACGTAAAGAAGTGATTAATAAATTGTTCTCTGCCAATTCCACACTATTATCTTTACGAATTATATCATTTCCCCTCAATGTCGGTAAGAGGGCATGTAAACGTTTCGTACCATTCATTAACAGTTTGAAATGTTTAGGACCTTAATTACGATCCGTCAGATATAAATAATATCCACATTGAGCATATGGAGGAATCACCAGTTAGTATTTCGTTAATTGTATGTTTACATCACGATAAAAATATTCGAGATAATCATAAGATTTACCTTCTCCAAAATCAATGTTTCATCGCAACCACATCATTATTAAATGAAAAAAATTTCTTATAAGCTTTTTTATATGAATGCTTTTGGGGAAATTTTTTTTTCATTTGTGAAAACCTAGAGTATAAAAATGATATCATAAAAAATGTACAGTCATTTTTTGAAGATGTTGTATACGCCACGGCGAAAGATTTGGTCATTTTTAATGCGTAACCAAGAAAATGCTGATAAAATGATAGAGGCAGCGAAATTAATTCACACTCCACGGAATTGTTCTAAATTAAATTAAATATCGTTTTTTGAATGTAGTCGTGAAATGGTAATAGATAAAGAAATTGGGTATCTTCAAGGGGTTATTTATCTCAAAGAAGCAAGACATGATATTTTTGATTGGCTTCCATATGGGGGAGAAATCATTCGTTCTTATGCTGATGATTTCTACCATCGTAAAGGTAGAATATATGATCCGTCCACGTTATATCGATATGGATATGAAAATGGGAAAACTACGGAGTCAAGAAAGAACCCGTAAATTAGCTGATTATAAGAACAAACACCGACAAAAACAAAAGGAAAAAAGAAAAAACTTATAACTGTTATAAAAACTTTTAGAGTAAAGAAAGAATCCATGTAAAAAAAATAACAATGA
This sequence comes from Chrysogorgia sp. JL179-B06, assembly GCA_035772405.1. Taxonomy (NCBI): domain Eukaryota; kingdom Metazoa; phylum Cnidaria; class Anthozoa; order Scleralcyonacea; family Chrysogorgiidae; genus Chrysogorgia; species Chrysogorgia sp. JL179-B06. The sequence continues at coordinate 2,709,713 of JAYKKM010000437.1, read as the reverse complement.
TTCAGATGAAATTTTTTTATTACAAAAAATTAAATTGATACAAGAGCAGGAATTATTGTATCGTCAGTATTTACAAACTTAATATTTTTATGCAAAAGATGAGAAACATTTTCTCCCGATAATGTTTTTACTGTTTCTCCAGATTCTCCTTGATTGATAACTTTCAGGGTTAGTTCATTGAGTTGTGGTTTGGAATTCTTACGATCATGGGGAAACATGTATAACATATTGTAATAGGTTTGCAATCCTCCACCAAATATATATATTCAGGATAATATTTTTAAAGATACTCACATGAAGAATAGTGATGAAAAGTATTATTGTCAAAAAAGGTTAAACCTTTAAAACCCCCACAATAATAATGTAATTGGGGCATTTTTTTATCAGTAATGATTAAAAAGTTTTTATGTTAAACCTTATATATTTTTTTTGGATGAACCAAAAAAATTTTATTTGATATAATGATTTTTACATTTTTAAAAAATTGATTCAATTGTGATAAGTAGCGAGAGATGGAATTATTGAAGATCCACAATTTATAACTATAATCTTTTTAGACAAAAGATGAATAGCATTCTGTTTAATAATTGTTTTTATTGTTGTTCCAGTTTCTTTTCCTCTAATAATTTTCAGGGTTAGTTCATAGACTTCGCAGGAACAATGCTTGTCGTCACGATGTAAACATTTTTCACATAATGTAGCAGGTTTGCAAGCCTCCACCAAATACAAATAGTCAGGATAATTTATTTGAAGATAATGAGATGAATAATAGCGATGAAGAGTATGGTCATAATAGGATATACTCATATATTCCATTCAATAATTATCTAAATGTTGTAATCGGTCCATCTTCTTCAGAAATGAATTAAACGATTTTTATGTTGTCTTATATATACGTTTTTGGATGAACGAAAAATTTTATTTTTTACATTCTTCAACTTGAATGAGATTACTTTAACCTGTTATTAATTATTTTAATTTCTTTTTGCAAAAGATGAGAAGCAGTATTAGCTATAATTGTTTTTATAGATATTCCAAATCCTCTTGTAATAACTTTCAGGGTTAGTTGATAGACTTGGTTGGGGTTCTGATTAGCAATTTGAAGATATTTATCACATATTGTAGCAGGTTTGCATTCCTCGACCAAATACGTATTGTCAGGATAGGCTTTTTGAAGAAAATCATTTGAATAATAGCGAGTAAGAGCATCGTCGTAATATGTTTTACCCTTATAATTCATACAATAATAAAATAAATGTGGTAATGATGACATTTTTTTTTCTCTTCTATTATCAGAAAATATAGGATTAAATGAAGTGTTGGCCATTTATATATTGGTTGTTTTGAAAAAAAAACCAAATATTAACTCTTTCCTGACCGGCCCAGTCAAAATGGGTCGTAGAAGACCCGCAAAGTCGTCAATCAAAAAACACGGCACACGGTAACGCAAGATTAAAAATTGAAATACGACAAGCGCCAGGAACTTGAGATCCACGCACACGCCAAGTTTGATTTGATTTCATTAACAACTCTGCGATTGGTGGCATTTTGAGTTTTCAAGATGCTACGCGGGCGTGCAAAATGGCCTTTTCTAGAAATATGGACATTTTTCAACTTGATTTATGATAATTAATGCTAATTTATATTAACATAATTTGCTTTGTTCGGGAAATTTAAAAGCACAAGTAAAAGCCGGTTTGTTGGGCTTTCAGAAAATGTATAGCTTTCGCAACAGTTATGGTTATTTCAAGAGATATCAATAGAACAAAGAGGTGGTTCAATTTTCGATGTTTTCAGCCTGTCAGGAAAGAGTTAACACTAGATGAGTTTTTCGTTAAAAATGTTTTTTATTATTTTTACTATTTTTATTATATTATTATATATTTTATTATTTTTATTATTTTATTTTTACATGCTTCAGCATTAATGAGATTTTTAGAATCTAGTATTAGTTAAATTTCTTTGTGTAAAAGATGAGAAACATCATAGTCAATAATGGTGTTTATTAATATTCCCAGATATGGACCGTCATCATTTTCTAACCCAATAACATCCAGGGTCAGAGGAGGTACGAAGGTCTTCCCAAAATGCATTGCGCTTGATACATATTACCGGAAATAATTCATTGTTCAACGAACCTTCGGGAAGCGAACATGGTTTTAAAATGGCGGTTTAAAAACCGTTCGTGGTATAAGACTGTTCAAAGCAAGCACACTTCAGTTTTTGGCTCACACGAACTTGTTTATATTCATTGTATTTTCAAGCAACACTTTAACGTTTAATATTCCGCCTGGTTTGTCGTGTACACATCAGATTTCTAAGCTTGATATTTGTAAATATATTGCCCTGTTTCTGCCGACTCGCAATGTGAACGGATTCGAAATGGATTATCGTTTTGCAGGAACCAGCAACCGATCCTTAATTAAACTGAATGTATTGGCATCTGTCAGAGATAGCTTTTTGGTCATCTGACAGAGATAGCTTTTTGGTGCAAAAAAACATGCTCAAACTAACCAAGTTTAAAAATCTTGAATAGTTATCCTTACTTTTTATTATTTATACGACTTAATGTTAGGATTGATATATATCAACAAGGATTTTTATAGCTTTTATAGTCGAGTATTAACATTCTTGATTTTAAATTTCAAATTTTAAATGTGCTGTATTTAGATTTTAAAGTTATTTCCTTTATTTTAGTTATTTCCTTTATTTCCCCTCTCAATTTAATAAAATTTCATTATTAACTATATTCAATAGACTATGGACCATTCAATAGACTATTAAAATCAAACTTTATAAAATCAAGCTATCTTTGTATTAAATTGTAATATGGGATATATTTGACATCAGCAGTTTATTGTTAGACCACTCCAAACATCTAGAACTTAGTTGTAGATGGCAATGGAGACCTTTTGGAAAAGCTCCATATACTGAAAGGCAATAAAGCATTGACATCACTAGTATTGTATGTATCAACACAATTTTGGAATCTTAGCACTTAACTGTTTTGAAAAAACCTATAGTTTCTTGCCTTTGTCAAGGGGTCAGGAAAATTGTCTGACTACTTAGAAATTAAGAAATTAAATTTCCACAGGCATAGGAACTGGGGGCATGTTCTCCCCGGGCCCCAACTTGTTATCATATAGACTTGTGGCTGTAATATCATTGTAATGTTATTTCAAATGCAATACACAGCTTTAAAAATGTATTAATTCTTTAATTTAAAAGATCTCAGAAGTACAAATCAAACAATAGAGGTAATTCTGCTATGCAACTTTAATATTCTGAATTCCCCATCTACTACTGTAAAGCCTGTGGTTGAGACCCGGCCTAAAACATTTTACCAAAAGGCTCATTTTTCATTGGAGAAGGCCTCGTGAGGAAACTTTCTGTGGAAATAAAAATTGAGCATGAACCTGAAAACATAAAAGATACCAATCCCATTAAATTCTCTGTATTTTATAACAAATGGTATGTCATGGGGTACTGTTGGGTAAAGAAGTAAATAAATCTTAAAGGAGCCATGCGCAAAACAACTTGGATTATTGTTATTAAACACGGTCAATGGGGAGAGGATGAACTCAACTCTCACATAGATATATGGACAGTATGCACACAATCATTGTTGAAGGATAGCAAAGTACAAAAGTGAAAAGTTTGAGCTTACAATGGCACAACATAATTTGCCCTTAGTCTCTTCAACATTTCGTTTGGTTACGTTTCCTGAAAGGATCAAACTTAGTTAGTAGTTCTGACAACCAAAGAATTTCGAGCGCCAAATAAAAGTAAGAGAGCGGGCAAACGTAATCCAAAACAACATACGTCATAGGCACGTTTTGTTGCCAATCTGACGAATGGCGAAGTATAATCGAGAAGACGCGGAATTTCACAGACCTCTCCTCATTTAAATTGTGGAGCAACAAGAAAACAATTAGTCTAAAAGAAAGCAAATTCTTTCATATTCACACCGAAGAAATTTTTTAAAGATTTCATCAAATATTACGGTAAAAATATTTGAATAATTCAAGGCAACTAAATGCAATATAACCGCCAACAAGAAATAGTTCTCGTGAAAAAACCGATATTTCATCGCAAATATACTTCTCGGATATGTAAAAAGTTACTGACGACAGCGTAAAAGGCTTAAACTATAATCTGCACAAAATTCAAGTTCCAAAGCCTACTTTTTATGGCGGAACAGAGATGTGTTATGCGAGTACGATTTTCTCGCAAATTTAAAAAAAAGTGGTTTTTCAACGTCTAACTGTAATTAAGTTCATGGAGCAACAAGGAATTTTATACTATAAACTGAAAGAAAATTTTCAGCTTGTTATAATAACCTATCCAGTGTTGTGTTTGCGTTCGTATTTCGTTAAATAAGTACATATATTCGCTCATCACTTTACAGCGAAATTTTGTGACCCGTGAAGGCATCAACACAAAAAATTGTTTATTGATCCGAAACAAGTATGCTACGACAAAAAAAAACAGAGTAACATCTGTTGGATTAAGCTAACAACATCATATAGAAAGCTTACCTTTTAAAACACAGGTTTTGAAACAAAAAAGCACCACTGAAAAACTATATATTTTGTCCGCCAACTTTACGCCAGAGCAAATACGAAGAAAACAAAGCGAAATGCACTCTGGGACGACCTTCGCACCTCCTCTGATCCAGCGTTAGATAATAACATTGAGAAGGCGTTGAACCGATTTCACCAACACAATTACATTTTTTTGCATGGACACAATTATGTATCACATAGGTATAGTTTGGCAATTCTTCTTGTAGAAAACGACTTGCAAAACAGTCACTTTCATCATCAAAGTATTCATCAAATTCATCAGACGTGGTGTATTGGTGGGTAGTGTAGCCATCGAAATGTTTAGATATCTGTTGCCATTATGTTCTCTGCAATCACGATAGGTTACATGTTGTTGTGAATTCAACATCTTGTTTATTCATTTTGATGAAGTTTTTTAAAAGAGCCTTCTTATATAATATTTCTGAAAAAAATTTGTAAGGATAAAAAAAATTAAAGATAGAATCACATATATAGACATCCAATAAAAAACCAAAAAAGAAAGTGTAAATAATGTATACGAACAACCAAAATAAAAAGAAAAGGAATAAGACGATATTCTAAAATAAAATGTTTTTTTAAAAAGATCAAAGAACTTTTTAAGAAAAATTTATATGAAATGATATATAAGTAGGAGAAAAACTTTTTTTCGAGAAAATGCAGGAGACATAAGACGAACGATTAGACAGAATATATTATACAAAATATCCCTGTGGAAGATGTCTTAACGGAAAGTGCCCTATTCATAAGAACAAAAAAAAAAAGATGCCGTTTTAATGGTGACGGTGTGTGTATTGTTCATCCAGTGAGGAAATGTAATAAAGATAAAAAAACGTTGGAGTAGATTGAGAACGTATTTGTCAAAATTGTGTTACAGACGTTAAGAGATGGCTGTTAGTGGATATGATTTTGATGATATTATTTATCCTGATCTACAAGACTTACTCCGTGAATTGTTTGAGATTGAAAAAACGCGAGATTCCACGTTTTATTTTTTGGAATGGAGACAATATCCCTGGCAGTTTCCTTGTGCTGATTATGATTATAAATACTTCACCATATTTGTAGAAGTTAAAAGTGAACATTCTTATTTTCGGAAAAGACATGGTGGAAAAAGATTTTATAGTTTTTTATTATATAGTTATATTATTAATATGGAATATTTGCAAGCAAATAGGATTTTGATATCTTCCATCTGTCGAATTTATATTTTATTAAAGTGTCAATGATAAATGGTATAATAGCCAATATAGAGACTCTGATGACCCTCTTATCTTAACCGGAAGTGGTCTGTCGTGGTACGTGCAATTTCAGGTGTCATGTGATAACTCAGTCACATGCCCAGTCTCAGTTTCCCTGTTTTTCAAGAGGTGAAGATCTGACAGACTTTTCCTGCCATAATTTAATTTTGTTTATAGGTAACTTAGTCCACTTATTTATTATTGGGGATTCGTCCTCTTGTATTTTATTTTGTGGATTCGTCCATTGTTATTATTAAGGTTTTATTTATTATTATTGTTATTTATTAAGCTTAAAATTTATTGGTTCAAATTAGAGTGAGGAAAATGATATACATCGCTTTCTAAATAAGAAGCCTTAGAACTTAGAATACTCAGTTATCTATATGTGAAGAATTTTTCATGGCTGCCTTTTTGAAAAATGATGTGCAGTTTTCTTTAAATTGACAAAAATGATGCACAAGTTCCTTAATGCACAATGTTAACTAGAATCCGGCTTGCTAATTGCTTTATATCAGTATTTTGTTACCTTATACCATGTTGTTTTGATTATTGTCTACTATAGTATCATTCTTATTGTGGTTTTTGACTGCTATATTTGTGAACAATTTGCCCTCCTGGCTTGTTTATATTTAATTACATGATTGCAAGGTTTCACCCTCTTGGCTTGTTGTTTAATTTAATTTAATACAGTGCTTATGAGGTTTCTGGCTTGAGTATGTGTCTTTATCCACAAAAAATTTATTTGGCATTTGCAGGACTTACCAGTGCTGCAACAACTAATGTGTTGACATGACTTGTTCCTGCCAGTTAATTTATTGATTTATCTCAAGTGACTTGTGCAATTACACCCTCACATTGCGACAAATCTAGTTTGTTCATTGGTCAAAATATTTGGGCTAAGGGATTGGTGATTGTACTTCAACAGCGTCTACTGCACGTTTGTATTCATAATGTTTATATATATCGAGCAGTTCCTGTTACAATTATCCAGACCATGTTTCTTATACAGTATATTGTTAAAACCGCTGTTAGTTTTTGGCCATTGAATACTGTATATATTGACAATATCCTGATTTGACTATTTTATCTTGGATTAGATTCTGCCGTTTTTCTTTTCTTTAAGAGATGTCAACTGTTTTTCGAACATTCATTATGGTTGACGCATGTAGAGCGACGCTTTCTCTGATGGTGATATTTGGAAAATCAAGATGTTAAACCATCTTTGTTCTTGAGAGACTGTAGTTGGAACAACTGAACAATAATCATGCATATTAACATTGCTATTTAGAATACTAATTTTTATAATACTTTTGGTAATAATTAGTTTTAACTAGTCACCAACTCAGGTTTTCCTGTTTTTCAAGAGGTGAAGATGAATACATATCACTTTGCCCACCACCTTCCCCATGGCTGGCCACCTTTTTGGCTATATTGTATATTACTGTAGATTGTTCTTCTCCTATCTGGCGTTTTATGGCCCTCACCTTTATTGGGCTCAATCATTTAGTAAATTATAAAAAAATAATTAAATTATTAAATTATTAATTTTGAATAAAATCGGCTTTGGTCCAAGAGGACCGTAGCCAATTTATCCCATCTGGAGTGTGCTAATTTCCTTCATTGATTGCCCAGTAAACAGAGCTCAGTTAATGCAGTGCGCATAATTCATCTGAGACAGGGTGGAAGACATAAATAGTGTTTTATGATCAGTTAATGGGTGAACATGTAGTATTTATCGATAGCGAACCGAGAAAACCGTCGTTAATTTCTACTATCAATTGTTTTGATAGTTTAAATAATATTCCATGTTATTCAAAAAAAAATTTGTATGATAAATGTAAGGATTCAAGATAAATAAGATTGGTGAATTATCAATTACGAGAAAATTATGATGGACAAGGGATTTATTTAATTCTTATTAAAGATGAAAATATATTATCGGTACTTAATGTGATTTATGGTACAAGTAATGAAAATTATATTGTAACATTAATAGATGAGATAGGTTTTGATAAAGATATCTTGCAAACGCTTGTTTTTGTAGATTGTTGTTGGAATTTATGTAATAATTTTAATGCATTAAATATTTGAAAACATTTTGAATCAAACGGGTATTTAAATGGTGAAATTTTGTCTTTGATGGGTACATTCATTATGATTGAAATAATATTAAGAGTTGTTCCTTATTTTCAAGAAGTTAACTATAGGGAAATTGGTTTTTTATATTGGTTGTGTGGATTATTTGAATTTTATTCTGGAAAATATATTACCTGTCCGTTTATTGGAGATTAAAAAGGTGTTGAAGAATTCACTACACCCCTCTCTAAACTTCACATGAGAAAAATCAATGGAATCAATGGCATGGAATCCTATTTTATTCTAGCCGAACATTCCCATGATCATATGGTACCGAATTTAAAAACAAGTCAAAGAAAATATGAATTGAAGAGAACATCTTTGCAACCATCACGAATTATATTAGTTGAATCACCAGGGTTATGCTGTAGTTTTTTGCCATCCCCTGATTGTGTTGATGAAATATTTATATTTCTACCCTACGAAACCAAAGCAATTTGGTTTCCACATCAAACCGATGACAAGTATCATTATACATGTTTTTTTCAAAATCCAACACTAAAAGAAATTTTTTATTCTTATTTATCTTATTCTGTTGAAGAAGAAGAAGAAGAAATACTTTATTTAATGAGGGTATAACATTAATTACCGGTTACCCGGTAGTTTTCATAATGGCCCTCACATAAATTACATCAAATAGGAATTAAATTATATCAGATAAATTACATCAAATAATAATTACATCAAAAAAAGAAAATTAGAGTTCTATGGTGTTATTTCAAAGTCTAGCTAGTAAGTTTTTAACATTCGAAATTTTTTGAGTATACGGTTTTGATCCAGAATCATAGTATGTAAAGCTTTTTTAAAATTAGTATGCGAGGTAATATTTCTATAGGATTGGTCTAGCTTATTCCATAGGCGACATGCACTTGAATGAAATGTTTTTAAGCCAGAATTTCCTTTGCATATTGGCGTTTTAATATTGTTGTTATTAGCTGATCTGGTATTATATCTATGAGTATTACTAATATAAATAATATAGGATCTAAAGTATTCTGGGCAATGATCTTTACTCACTTTATGTAGCATATATAATTTTTTACTGTTAATTATGTCATTAATTGATAGCCATCCTAATTTATTAAAAAGCATAACTGAACTATCATAGATAGACGCATCTAATATGATCCTAGCACATCGCTTCTGTATTTTTAGTAATCTATTTCGGTTTTCTACAGAGCAATTTCCCCATACTGTGCAACAATATTCCATAATAGACTTAATTAAGGAATTGTATAATAATTTCCTACAGGAGATAGTTAAGTAGGACTTTGCTCTGTTCAAAATATATATTCTCGAGGTAAGTTTCTTAATAAGATTATCTATGTGTTGGTTCCAAGAGAGATTGGCATCTATTACTACACCAAGGAGCTTCTCTCCCTCCGCTTTTTCAAGCATAGATTGGTTAATATACAATACTAGTGTTGTTTGGTTACTATGATAAAGCTTTTTTGTAGTGCCAATAAGCATGTATTTGGTTTTCTTAATGTTTGGTTGCATGTTATTTAGTATAAACCATTCATTTGCTTTATCCAAGTTGTTATTCAGAGTAGTTTGTATTCCCACTTTTCCAAATTGTTGTATCATCTGCGTAGATATCTGTTTCAACATCTTTGAGCGACAAATGAAGATCATTTAAATATAGAGTAAACAGCAACGGCCCTAGAATTAAGCCCTGTGGAACTCCTGTTTTAGGACTTGCTGGATTTGACAATTAGCCAGATACAGAGCAAACTTGGGTACGGTTAGTCAAGTATGATTTAAACCATTTGAGTTCAAGCGTACACTTGTGTTGTACTTTTCTAGTTTGGACAGTAATAAGTCGTGATTAACCAAATCGAATGCTTTACTAAGATCCAAGAGCACGGTACCGATTAGTTTACTTTGATCCATAGCTTTTAGCCATTTAGCAGTAATATTTAAGAGCGATGTCTCACAGGAGTGATGGGGACGGTATGCAGATTGATTTCTATAAATCAGATTGTTTATAGACAAGTATTTTAAATAAGATGAGGAGACATGTCTTTCCAAAGGTTTGGAAATAATCGGCAAAATAGAGATAGGCCGATAGTTGCTTCTTACTTGTGATGAATCTTTCTTATAATGTGGAGAAACTCTAGTTTTTTTGAGAGCATCAGGAAAGATACCTTCTCTAATACTGTCATTATATACATGGACAAGGCTGGAAGTGATTGCTGATAGTGCTTCTTTTAGCATGCGAATGCTAACTCCATCCAGACCCGTCGCTTTATTTGTTGGAATATTCTTCAAATCTGCTTCAACAATTTCTTCAGTTATGATAGGAATAGTAAACTTGTTTTCCGGTGAGGACGTGGATATATGGCTTTTAACAAAGTCTTTTAAAAGAATGTCAAGGTCAGTTTGTTTAGTTTTTAAGCCATCTGGTATATCTTCTATTACTCCAACTGAGGTAAAATATTCATTGAACGCATCCGCTATTTTGTTGGGCTCTTGTATGTATTCTCCATTTACTTCAATGGACTTAGGCATTTGGAAAATAGGCTTAATTGGTGCTATTTGTTTAAGAAGCTTCCATAGATTTTTCACATTGTCTTTGTTTTCTAAGATCTTTTGTTTAAAATAGTTTAATTTTGCATTTGCAATTAATTTGACAACGTCATTTCTCATTCTATTGTATAATATTCTTGCAAGTATATTCTGTTTGCCACGCGCTTTAAATTTGTCTCGTATGCAGATTTGATTAAGAATGTTTTGATTCATCCATGGTTGAAGTTGTTTGTTTTTTATTCTTCGAGTAACCAGAGGTATATGTTGATTCAAAACATCCATAAATAAAGTATTCCAGCTTTCAAGTTTGTCATTTACATGACCAAGGAATATTTCTTAAGTCTGAAAGAAAATCCTTCTTTGAGAAGTTTTTAAAATTTCTGTATGTTATAGTTTCGTGGTGATGTTTATTGCGTTTTTCCCTTCCAGCCTTGTGTGTAAAACAGATAGGATAATGATCGCTTACGCCATAAACGGGAACTATCGTTTCTAATATTCTTGCTGTATTTGTAGTATATAGATGATCTATCAAGGTTGCTTTTTTTTCAAGGTTGAGGGTTTTGGAAAACAAAGTTTAATAAATAAATTTAAAAAGATACATTATAGGATAGGAGATTTTTATCTTTTTTTAAGTATTTATTTGTTTATTGTAGCACCTTCAGTTTTTAATTCTTATTTTTATTATAATGCATATTCATCTCGTAAAATTATGATGTACGCATCATGTTTTATATTTTATTGTCATAAACATACCCTATTGGAAGGTTTTTATATAGGCAAAAAATAATTATGACACTGAAAGAAAGATTAAATATGATTTCTGGAATTTTATATATAAAGCTAAAAAAGATAAAGTAAACTTTCATGAATGTCGGTATAAAAATTGTAAAGGAAAAAGTGATTTTTTTGGTTTTGATCCCCTGAAATTAAGTGTTTTTAATTTGGAAAATAGTAAAATAGCCAATAATTCATTGGAAAATCACGCAGCATTACCCGTGGAGGCTAACTATGATATCAATGATAGTATATGTATTTTTAAATATAAGAAAAAGCAAGAATTTGCATTTATATATATGACGGATGAAGAAGTAGCAGATTTACTTGTTTTGATAAGAAAATATATAGAACTAGCATTGAACTATAAATTAATTTCGTGCGAAGATGATGATGATATAATGACTGGCAATTTCCATTCGAATGTCAATTGGGAAATTTTTATAAAAGTATTAGTAAACAAAAGTGTATGTAAAAAAAAATGGAATTAAAAAACTGTATACAATTTAAAGTGTTTGCTTATGATGTTATACGAATGGAAGAAGGCGAAGAAAATGAAAAATATTTTTGGATGAAATGTGCAAGATTTTGTTTTGGCCTCCGAAATTTTTATATGGAAAAAATGGATCAAAAATGGAAAGAAGTGAATGTTGTAAAACTATTCACGAAATATCAATGCAACATTTAATGAATGCTGGAAAATACAGTAAAAAAATATATGTTGGTTTTCATAAGGGAGTTGATCCCCTTGATATTGAACTATATATGCAACATTTAGATGAATTTTACGTAAAAAATTATTTAAAAAATATATATCAGTATTAATCTATTTTATTTTTGAAACCATTCATCCTTTCTCTGATGGTAATGGAAGAATAGGGAAAGCGCTTGTTGCTTTTTAGAAAATAAAATAGAATGTAAAGTAAAAACAAAAAACAACATAAAAAGTTATGTAAAATTTTAGGGAATATGCAAAGAAAACAAACGAGTTTATTTGATATAAAAAATTGTAATATAAATCAATTATACAATTTATTGGTGTAATAAAAAATTATTTTATTTTAAAATATTGTTTGTTTTCCATCTTTCTATTCTACCATCACATTCACATTGCTCAATTATTCTACTATAAATATTTCTTGTATAATTTCTTATACAATATTTACAAAAATGAATGTTGAAACTGCATTCATGGCATGTATAATGTACTCCAAAATCAACTATAGAATCCACATAAGTGTTGCATCTTGCACAATACATTTTTTTGAATGAATAAACTTTTATTGGATTTATTCTTTTATACATTTTTTTAGTTTTTTTAAAAAACTTTTTTTTTAATAACTCGTTATATCGAGGGTAGAAAATAGCAACGCATTGCATCAAAAAATTATTATTCTAACATATGCCCTGGAAAAGTTATTATTCAGAGATGGAAGAATTTTATGTGAAATATCATCTTAATAATCAATTTAAATTGCAATCTTATACAGATTTGTCTGTAAAAATAATTGCACAATCAAAAATCAATGGTGATGCTATACTAGCAAAAGCGTATCCTACAAGTAAAAGATGTGATAAGTATACCATCAATACACATGTTGATGTGCAAGCTGAACATGTTCCTGCACTATTGAATGTCCTTAACAAGATTAACATTCAACGGACATCGGGACAAAATGTCTTTGTTGTAGTGGAAGAATTTGAAAATTGGAAAAGGGTATTATGTCGTATGGTAGTTCGTACAGATGAGTGGAATGGTCTTGAAATTTGTTATCAACGTGAAGATACCGAAATACCTGATGAGGTTTGGTATATGACGATGACCCAATACCAAAACCAATATCAACAATCCACAATCAACAATCATCGCCACCACCCGTGAAGTTTCATGGATTGATGTGTGGGGTAGTTTTCATATTAAAAAGAAAGATTCCTTGGATGAATATATTATTGGTTTAAGAAATTATAATCATGCTACAACTCAGAAATCCCAATTGACTACCACCAAAAAACGACGAGGAAAGAAAAAGAAACCGTTTACCTCCGAAACTGATCATGTTGATGATGAAATAACACATAAGAAAATAAAAGTGGAAATTGATGATGATGATGATGAGGTGTGTTTATTATCAAATTAATGAGAAAAAAACTATTTCATTAAATCCAACTGTACTTTCAGAAATTTTTTATTATCGTTTTAAATGTGGTAAAAAATTAAAAGATACATTATGTTATTATGGTAGTACTATAAATGAAGAGTTTTCATGTAAAAATATAGAAATAGATTTAATGGGAATATTACGTGATCAAGAGTTACTTGCTGAACTTCATATGTTATATAAAAATTTATTTTTACAGAAATGAATAAACATAAGAAGAAATCCAAGTTTTCCGCTGACTTTATTGAAAAAGCTTCAAGATTATTAAAAGGCGAGACATTAACTGATGACGATTATTCTAAATATAGATTACACAGTGGTAATAAAAAAATATATAGACGTTTGAAATATTCTGTTAATAATAATAATGAACAATGGGAAATTGATTTAGCTGAAAATAAAGATTTAGCTCGATATAATAATCAATATCGTTATTGGTTGGTTTGTATTGATATTTTTTCAAGGTTTTGTTGGGTAAAATTAATAAAAAAGAAAACGTCTAATAATGTTAAAAATAAATTTGAAAGTATTCTTATTAAAGAAGGAATAGCTCCTCTTAAAATTCAAAGTGATGAAAGAACTGAATTTCAAGATATACGTACGAAATTAAGTAAAAAGTATAATTTTTCAGCATTTCATGTGGAACGTGTTATTGGAACTTTAAAAACAATGGTTCGTCGTGTTTTAACAATGACTGGAGAATTTCATTATATACAGTATTTACCTCTTATTGTTAACCGTTATAATAATTCACCCCATAAAGCATTAGCTGGTGCAACTACTTTTGAAATTGATCGTGAAGAAAAAAAGGAAAAATACGTAAAGTAAAATATAAATTATTACGTGATCATTTAAATTATCCCATTCCTATGAAAGATTTAAGCAAAAAATAATATCTTTGAAAAAAGTAGTCTTCGAAGATGGACCAATGAAATATTTTTTATTAAAAAAGTATATATCACAGATCCTGTTACGTATCAATCATTTTTATTCAATTTCAATGTAGTTCATCAAAAATTATTGATGAATAAAAAAAAATGAAATATCGAAAGTGTGAAAAAAACAAAAACACAACAACACTTTTTTTTGAAAAAAACATTTTTATTTTTTACATATATATCATAGATTATAGTTGATTCATGAGGAAATACACTGGTTCTAATTCTACAATTTTCATAACCTTTTCTACAATTATCAAATACCAAATGACCACAGGGTTGATTATTTATTTCACTTAATACTTTATGAAATCTATTTCTATTTATTTTTTATTATCACAAATGGTATACATATTTTTATAATCACTTAAATTTTTAAACATTACATAATATTGACTATTGACACGTAAATTTCGCAATTTTCATTACCATATGTTAAATTTTGACAAGTAAAAATAACACTAATATTACGATGATGGACATCTTGAGTTGCAATATTATCTATTCTATCAAGATTTTCTTTTGATGATGTTGTAACTAACATGAGATCATCTAATATTATTAAAGTATTCTCATTGGTATTCGTTTGTATATCGGTAATGCGGGGAATACCCTTTTGACAATCAATAAATTCAACAATAATATCTGTTTTTTCAGCAAGAACTTTTTCCATTTCCGCGTATAGAGGTTGATAAATTGAATATAAATAAACAATTTTAACAATCGACGGAGTAATCATTGTGTTAATATTTTTCAATAATTGTAATATCCAATATGTTTTTCCACTTTGACTAGGACCACATAACGTCAACATAAAAGGGTGTTGAAATGGTAGTGATACATTGTTCATTTCAGTTATCTAAAAAACCATACGGAAATGTAATAAAATTATTTTTAACAATACGTTTATTAAATGTAAATGAAAACTTTTTTATTTCATCATCAATAAAAATATTATTAAGTTATCTTTACATATTTTATTTTGATATTTAATTTCAATGATTTGATCTTGATTTTTAACACATTTTGTTAAAGACAAAAAATTCAATTTTTCTTTTATTGTTTTATTTTTTAAAGAAAATTCTTTGACATGAATACATTCTTGATTTAAATTAGATATATGAATAACATTTTGGACCTGTTGAACAAAAATTTGTTATCCATTCATTTTCATTATTTCATTCGTTAAATCTCGTAAATAATTACCCGTTTTAATATCAGTATAATTAGTTTCATTTGATATATAAATAACAGAATCCGTATCAAAATATAAAACGCGATCGTTTAATTTATCTATTACTTCATATAATTTTAAACGTGAATATGCAGTGACAAAACATGCGATAATTACATTTCCCGTTTTTAGCGGTGATATTGCATCGTCAATTTTTTCATATGTACAACGTAATAATGATTCGTTTATAAAATCCATTGATGTTAATTTTTTACTTTTATCATTGGCTATATTTATTAATTCTTCATTTAAAAAACACATTTGAGTATTGTTTTCGTTTTGAGCAAATTTTCCCCATAATGAATTTAAAAATGTTTTTGCAAGAGTTCTTAATCCGGGATTTTTCTCAATTTTTTCTTTATCTAAATAAACATTTCCATTTTTAGTGCAAAGTTTTTTAAACTTTGCAGTATTGTGATGAGTGGCGAAAATTCACACGATATATATATAATATATATATAGAGTGATCGAGTGACCGTGTTAACATCCGGGGGGTGGCAACATTATTATTTCGTGTGTTTTGACTTCAATTTACTTTAAATATGTCTCGAATATATAAGATGAGTCCCCCGGTTTTATGTTAACATGCTACTGCGCACGCGCGAGCTGAAATTTCGATTTATCGAAATGGCCGACCCAAGGAGCGATATATTCTTCTCAAAACAGGGATTTTGTGGACTTACAGTATTAAATATGATGTAGGACTAGAAGTTACTATGATAAAGGACTGGTTGTCTGTTAGGGGAAGACGAGCCTGGATATAAAATAAAGGTCTGATATTCAGGATATTTCTATCACGTTGTGTCATGATTCAGCATATTTTCAACCGTCAGGACAGGCCGACAGGTAAGCGTAGCGAGTCTCTGTCTTTTTATAATGGAACACAATGGATACAGAATGACCTGCGAGATGATTTTGTTAGAAATTAGACTCCTGCACTTTTGTAAAGCGGTCTGTATCTGTATTTACTTCGTGTTTATAATTAGTATGACAGCATTTGATTATTGGAAATTTTTATTGTATATTCTTGGGCTTAATAGAATTTTAGAAATACAATCGTAGATATGTTTTGGGTATTGAGCTGTTCAGCAGTCAGCACTAATACGAGTACCGATTTGACAGCTTGTAATTTATAGAAATTGTCTGTATTACTTTGTTTTGTATTGTCGCGACTATTATATTTTTGGGGCTGTTGTGTACATACTGTAAGCACAGTGTTATACTGTTAGATTGATTCATTTCTGTTGTTGAAACATAATTTTGTTCCTTGGCCATTTATTGGCTGTATAATTGTAGCCTTGGAGAAATTTGGTGCTGTTCTAATAATATGAATTGACAAAATTAAGAGCATTTGAAACTGCCTGAATAATTATATTAGCCCATGTTCCTTCACTAGAGATATTAATTTTTGTGATGTAAATATCAGGCTATCAATGTTAACCCAGGGTGGGGGAACACTGATGGGATATTGACTGATTGACTTTTTCTGAGACAGGGAATTTGTTTTTTTTTAAAGATCGAGGGATGGGATTTTTGACACGTAAACAATAATTTTAATATTAACTACTTAATGACCAAGACTGAGGTCTTTATGGTGAAATATCTAACCGAGATCTTGCTGTATTGGCCGAGCAATAGTGGCCAAGGTTTGGTATTTTACTGTAAAGTCCAAACAGTCGAGGTTATTGAGTAGTCCATTATATGGCACTTTTTATTACAAAATCAATCTTGTATTTCTTGTTCTTTGTACTTCGCTTATTTAACGTCATCAAAACACTGGACTAGCATTATTTTCTGTTATTTCTTTCTTGTCTGGATACTAAAATGTACTTTTATAATATTTATTGTTGATCGTCATTTAATTTATTTTCATAATTTTGCAGCAATATTTCTTATTAGGATGTTGTGTTTATTCCCAATAATCATAGGGCATTAGCCCGTGAAATTTTATCCATAGACATAGTTGTCATAATTTTCTGTCCAACTTTTAATTATCACCTTTATCAACCTGCAGCTTTATAAACAAGCAATCTTTAATCCTGCATAGCATTAAACATTTGTGTCATGCATTATGCTACTAGTGTTTTATTTAATATATATGATACATAATTATATAAAACTTTGCACTGTCCTTGGGACCTAGTTTAAATAATCATTACAATATTGTGTTATTTTAATATTTATTTTTACTTCCATCCGCATTCAAACAATCTGCAGGTACCCTTGAAGATTCTTGTTTGATTTTTAAAAATAGATTTACATATATATTGTGAAAAAATTTTTTCTGGACTTTCAAAATGATATATTTCGTAAAGAGCTATTATGTTATATCCTTTATGTATAGCAACATTAATCTCAATACTTGTCCAAGTACCCTGCAAATATCGTTCACTTTCACAATGTCCACATTTATCACATTTATCTACGGCACATTTATAACATAAAGGAAATAATAATTTTCCCTCTATTTTAACGGGTAAAACACCAAAGAAAATATTTTGCGGAGATAAAATACAACATTTTATTAAACCAAATACGTCCACTATTTTTATTTTAGTACAATCTTTTCCAAGATAAATAATATGATGTCCAACGGGAAAGTCAAAATGTATTGTACAAAAGGGTATAACGATGTAAAATCTGCATAAAGTATTTTTTCATTGGGTTTTGTTTCTTTAAATAAACATACGGAGGAACTAGGGGGATATACAGATAATTATTGCTTTTCTTTTCAATTAATTGTTTCTGTGTATAATTTTTTTCTTGTAAATAATCACATTCCAACATCTCAATTAGTCTGTAACCTGCATTTTTTATTTCAAATGAAAAACGTTGTGTAGATGCATATAAATAATTACATTTTTCATTTATAAGATTATTTAATGTGTAGGGATCAAAACATTTTGGACACCCATGGCAAAAACACTCATGAAATTGATATATTGTATCATCACAAAATCCATTGACAAAACGTTCTAGAATTTTTTTCGCTCCATTTTGTGAACATATATATTCTAATATCCCACCTAATTTTCTATTAATTTTGTCTAACCAATCAATAGCAATTACACTTTTGGTTACATTTCCCCTATACCCTGAAGCGGGAATAATTCCTACACAATTGTTTTTTTAAAAATTAAGTTGAAACAGTTTCAATGTCGTACTAGCAATAGTGACACAATTCTTTTCGTAAAAGGGGGCTATATGTCCTATTTCTTCTATCATTGAAGAAAATTTAACACAACACTTTCTTAAAATATTTACATCACTACAACAATAATAATAAATTTCATTTCGAAATATATGTATATTTCTCTTTCTTTTTTTCTAAATACCATTTTACAAATTCATTATACGTGTCTTTATCCATATGTTCCGTATCGAAATCTTTTTCATCTTCAAGTTCACCCTCATAATCTAAATTATCAAATTTATATGGGTGAAAACTCTTAGTTACTCCTGTGAGACCCATTGCTTTTGGAATATCGGCTAATTTCATACTTAAAAACAAATAACTATGTAGTATTCTAATATTTTGTTCTTTAAATATTAAACTCATTACTTTAGTTCCATTCATTATAGTATCGGGTAGTATTTTTTTTCTTTCTAAAAAATATTTTAAAATAAAAATAGTATCAAATCTACCCCCGTTATGAGCTATCCAAACAGAATTGTTTTGTTCAAACGTAAATTCACATAAAGTTTCAATAACATTGTTATCAAAAATAAATTGTCTATGACCACAACAACTAACTTTTTCAATAGTCTTATCTATATTTTTTTCATCCTCACTGTTGAAAATTGTTGTTTTTTTAAATTCAATATGTTGACATTTTTTACATACTTTTTGGACAAAACAATAAAAAGGAACGAGCAAATTAGTTTTATTAGTAGGTTCTTTTTCTTTTTTGTAATATTTATATGAAAGGGGTTTCATGTAACTATAATGAGGTTGATTCATATATTTATCACAATGAAAACAAAATCGTTTAGTACAATCATGTTTCACTGTTTTATTATGTAAAATGAAAAAGAATCGAGGACAAATTTTGTTACAGGTCTTACAAAAAAAATAATATTGACAAGTTGTTAAACGTTCATAATCAGTTTGAGAAGGTTTAAAAATTTTATTCGTTAAATGATTTGAAAAACAATTTTCTTTATAAAAAATTATATCACAATTACTACATATAATTTTATTATTTTTATCTTTACATTTATTCGGATATTTATAACATCGCAAACACGTTAAGTTACTTCTACATATGTGATTATCGATATATTCATGTCGTGTAAAATAACTCATACATTTAACACAAAAAGAACCCGGTATAAGTTTAGAAAATTCCTTTATACTTAAAACTAAATCGTAATGGTTATTATTTAGCCATAAACATACAATTTCATTAGTCAATTTTATAAGATCACCTTCACTATTAGTTCGTGAATCATAAATTATATTATCGTTATTAGTATCAGCATACACTAACAAATCAACACCCTGTTTTTTTAAATAATTATTATAAACAATTTTAAATTGGGTAGCATCAACATTGCCTTCAGGTATCCCTTATTCCCGATATATATTTCGAATTTCTTCACACGTAAATAATTCATCAACGGGTTTATTTGGATTTCTTTTCATTTTATCATATGTATCGTCTTGTTTTAAAAACGATAAACCTACTAATATTGCTGAAGCAAAACAACAATCTTTCACTGTACGATATAACACATCGCTAAGAATATAAAATACTCCAGTACGAAATTTACGTTCATATTTTTTTACATACTTATTATTTTTCACTCCTCCATTATCGCTAGCATTTCCCTTATTCAAAAACTCTTTCGTGTCCGGCCCCAAAACGCCATAAATTGAGTGCACCTCTTCCTCGGCTTATTTCTTAATAAATATTCACAACAATAGCACAAGCTATATCTCTTTTGAAAGCGTATTAAATAAGATTTCAAAATTTTATTCTACTTTCAGAAATAAGTATTGCATTTTGAAATAAATTAACATAATTTAGCATAAATTATCAATATGTGGCATCAAATTTTAGACATAAACTGATCTGTGTTCCACACAATGTATTGTATAACAAACACCTGAAACCAAAAAGTTACATTGATATACAATCAACATACCCAGCACGTTTGGTTGAAAATGAAAAAAAAGAATTGAAGTTAGGACTGCTCGAGTAACCCCTCATGGAAACGTCAAAATGTAGCAAAACGATAGCTACACATAAATGTGTCCCCAAGAGCTTCAATAAACATTTTGAACAGTTTGGCTTAGATTTTTATTGTATAGAACAAATAGATACCATTTTGCCGTTGTCTTTTCAGTTATAAATGCACAGAAGACGTCATAACGTGGTAAGAACAACAGTGACCCACTCGACTATCGTCTTCTTCTTACCACGTTCTGACATCATCTGTGCATCTATAACTGAACAGACAACGGCAAAATGGAATCTATTTGTTAAATATATGATGCATATATATACACACATCTTGATATTATTCTTGTAATTATTATTATTATTATTATTATTATTATTGTTAGAATTTATACTTCATCCTTTTATAAATACAGCAACTGTGCTATCTCTCTCTCTCTCTCTCTCTCTCTCTCTCTCTCTCTCTATATATATATATATATATATATTATTTTAAATCGCTTCATGTCTTTTCAAGCCGTTTCCTTGCCTTTCATGTTGTGAATATAAATCTATCATGCTAAATAACATCAAATAATTTGGATACAGTGCGACTCTTCTCAACTTTGAATTCAGCATAATTTTTGTCTCCTCGGTCGTGAAATAATACTTTTAGTATTTCAGATATATTCTCTGTTACATATACGAGATATTCCCTGGGAATACGAAACTTCAAAAGGCTTCAAATATAAAAATATCCCTGGTATTCTTATTCTGTCATTGGAGATGCTCAGAACAACATCACACTTCAACGGCGCTGAATTGAGATAGCGTCTCTGCGTTGGCTTGATATTTTGTTCTTGCTCATAACACAATACTTTTTTACCCAAGAAAAGTTCTCAATTATATCTCCCAACAATTTATTGATGCGATAAGCAATGTTTCAAACATGGTAAGTGAAAATATCGACTAAAATTACATAGCTTTCCAAGCCTGTAAACATGTGTTTCGCATGGGACTGCATGACGCTTGCCCGACTCACCTCATTTCTTCGTCAAAATTCATCCGCTGCCGGTCGATGTCTGACTCTTCTCCGCTGTACATTCCCCCACGATCACTATCAAACTTATTATCATTTTCTATTTGCAATAAAACTTCTTTTCAGCAGTGACTATCGTCCTCTTAGCAACTCTTAGCACGAGTCGACATTGCAAAAAGTTAAGCTTGCGTGCGTGACACTCGAGATCATCGAAACATGCCAACCAATCGCTGCGCTTGTTAATTAAAACTAACCAATCAGTTAGTAGCCCAGTCCAGTTTGTAGCCCAAGCTCTCAGCTTTAAAATGAGTCGCTTTTTATAATTTTCCATGGAAAGGCGGCCGCGCTATGAATATTTAAGACTGGGGGCACCAGTGGCCCTTTTACTAGGGATAGACCGGATTAAACTATTTTTTTTATATGTACTTATTGCTGAGGGAAAAGTTTGAATTATTACCGTACTATTCCATCCATTATCTATTGTTTCTTTATTACTTTGCATATGTTTTTCAAAAATATTTAAGAAATATATAACATCAACATCTTTCACGCGTAAAACGGCTGTAGAAAAAAAACTATTAGGACCTTACTAAAAATAAATCTAACATAATCATCATCACTTTTCACACTTGCCCGTGCAAGGGTAATTAAATAAGAAAAAACTAACGATAATGATTGAATAAAACTAATAAAATTAACCGTTTTTCCACGTGAAACATTCAATGAAAAATGCTGTTCGCTGACATTAAATTTTTCTTTAGTATTTTCTCCTATTCTTTCAACAGAAAAATATTCGTCTAATTTTACATTTTTTTAACTTTCTTTTTTCTTATTAAATAAACTTACTAATTTATCAATATCCTTTTGAGTATATTTTAATTTTTTTTATCAGCATTCATCTTCTGATGTATTTTTTTTCTAAAACAAAAACACGTACTTTTTTTTTCTTTTCTTTTTTCTTCTTCTTTACCATCAACACCTTCAATAGTAACATTATCAGATTTGCGTATATTAATACATGTAAACGAAATGAAAGGTTTTTCTTTTTTTGAAAAGTATTCACCCATGTTCAAAAAAAAACTAATCAATAAAAAAGAGAAAAAACAAAAAAAATGGCAGAAATTATCCATATAAACACGCATGATGGTTTACCCTATATTGGATATGAAATTCAAGATAATGATAGTTCAATATTATTTACACCGTTTCTTCTTAAAGAATGTGTATTAAATTTTACAGAAGAACAAGAAAAATAATCCCTATTTCATCAAAGATTTAAAAAAAAGACTAAAAGTATTAAAAAAAGAAATCTATAATTGTCCAGAAGATATTACATATACAGTGGAATGTATGGTGAAATTTATTGAGAATCATGAAAATAAAGATTATTTAGGAATCAAAACCATTTTTAAAAAAAAACGAATAATAAAAATATACAAAGTATTTGTAACGTTGTCCAATGCAGAAGTAAAACACTAAAAAAAATAAGATAAATAAGATAAACGAACAGCTAAACAATAAAATGTTGGATTCATCTTGCAAAACAAAATAACTTACGTATCATGCTGGTAATGGTTTGTTTGCTTGGAAATCACCTTTTAAATCCAATCACAATATTTCTTATTATACTGGTCATAAAACAACTCTAGACAAATTGGATCGTAAATATGGTGCAAACAATAATGCAACATATAGTATTTGTAACGGTGCAAACAATTGTATTGACGCGTACTTAACCACTCACGCTGCAGCTCGTTATGCCAATAATGGGCGAACGGGATCTATATATAATAATAATTCCGAATTTGTTTATAATCCAAATAATAAAATATTTTTTTTAGAAAGTACAAAACATATAAAAGCGCATGAAGAAATTTTTGCAGATTTTGGTGATAACAATTGGGAGAAAAAACAACAGTAAATAAAAAAACATGGTAAATTATCGTCGAAGGATATATCGCGGGGGAGAATTTAAGGGGAAAAAAGACAACGAGGAGGTATTTTTAAAGGAAAAAAAATACAACGAGGAGGATATAAAAAAAACATTTATAAATGATTTTTCGAAAGGAATTAAAATGGTAAAAAAACTAGCGGGACAAGGAACATCAAAAATCAAAAAACATTTTCAAAAAGGGGGTTTAGTATACCATAAACCAAGAAACAATCTAGAGAGGATTCTTATGTATTAATTTAAAAAAAAATGAAATAAAAAAATATTTAACAAATATATTTATTCATCTATTATTTCATTACAGACAGTAATATTCTTTTTTGAATAATAATTTATTACATTATATATATGTTATTTACCGGTTTGGAGGTCCGTATGGAGAAATATTTCCCGAGGCACTAGGCTAGGCTTGTTTTTTTGGTCGTCATCAGTATTTCTAGTGGACAAAAAAGAAAAGTCTGTGATTTTTCTTCGTCAAAGGAAATTGAGAGTTAAGTCTCTATCCGGATAAAAAATCTCTTATATGTCTTTCAATATGTTCAATCTCGTTTGTGTTCATTTTCAAATGTTTTTAGAATATTTTACGGCTGATAAAAGGCATTTAAAACTGAAATTATGTCGAGCGGTCCGTATGGGCTCATACGGACCGCTCGTTAGCCAATTAGAAAGCAGGATTTGGTAAGATACGGACCGGGAAAAAATAAAATGCTATAATAGCATTAAAACATTCATAAGAAAAACAATGTCTTCTATCACAATCTATTGATTCTAAAAGAACTGCAATTTGTTTGTTTTTTAAAGGGAAGATTGTTTTTTCATGTAAATAGCTGTATAAACATGCTTTACGAAGAAAGTCAATACATTCTTCAGGAATTTTTTGATCATCAGATATATTAAGTTCCATATCAAGCTCTATTGATTTCATTACTTCCAACGTAACTCTATACCACACACGTCTTTCATAATCAGATATTTGTAGTAGTAGAAGATATATTTAATTATCATGTTCATCTTTACACTTCTGCACATCCAAGTAATTGCCAAAAATAAATGGCTTCCAAAAAACTATATTGAGTTATCTCGTTATAAATCAAATATCCTTCCCGATTTCTTTTTCTCATAAAGGTAGTCATATCGCTCACACACATTGAATGAGCAGCCATTTATATACACACACCTTAATACCCATCGGAATAAATAATATTAATATCATATTCAATATAGGGTGTATCAGCTTCCGCCCAAAAAATATTATTATGGTATAGATAATTTGTTCCTATAAAATCAATATTTGAATCAAAATGAAATCTTCGTCAGCAGGTAAATTATAAGCTAAATCAGTAAAACGGGCACTTTTATTAAAGAAATTTCTATATGGATCAATAAACAATTGATTATCAGCAAAATATTATTCTGACTTATGTGCAGCCCATGATCCATGGCCATCATGAAAAACAGTTTTTTTAACTTGAAGAATAGACCATCCCAATGCCTCTTGATATTGTTCACAAATATTATTTTCAATCTTTATATCAACGCTATGAATTATTTTTCGTTGGTTCCAATCTAATTTTCTTTGTATTTTATATTCTTCTGTATCAAAGGGTTTTGAGCGATCAAAGGGTGCTGATGGATCAACTCTATTATTATTATATGTTTATGAATAATCAGTAAACAAATCAGGAGTTGTAGTATTGATATTAATTTTATAATTCCTATTAACTAAAGATGTAGGTATTACGCCATCCCTCCAAGATACTTGTCGAAAACCATATTTTTGAGTATTATTATTTTTTAAAGCAATTGTATGATCTTTTTTTTATGATAAAGCCAAAATCGTTCAGTTTGATGAATAATTTTTTTCTGATTCATTTTTTAATTTACTTTTTCCAAAACAAATAAAACTGGACAGTTTTTTGTTGTGTGAACAAATTTTATTTATATAAAAAATTAACATTGTGATACTATATGAATAATCGTTTCATTTTTAATATATTTAAATTTACATAACGTTTCTAAAATCCATTTATTTTTTCTAAAACTTCTCTCCTGAAATTGTGACATAAATTCCACTGTTGTCAATACGAAGATATTTTACAAAATATAAACGTTTTAAGACACGTTTCATTTTTTAAAAAAAAGCGTACTTTAAATCTTTTTGCACTAATTTTTTGAAAACCCTTTGTGTTTCTGAAAGTAAAGAAAATTTCTTTAAGAAATTTAAAAATTCTGTTTTTTTTGAAAATCCCAAAGACATTGGGTATAATTAATAAACTTGTAGAGTTTCACTTTTTAAAAAATAATTGAATAACCATCTGAGAGAAAGAGAGAAAAAAATATGATATTTTTTTTGTTTTCATAGTGTCAATTCATTAAAAAAAAGGATTCTTTACCCTTTTCTTTCAATGAATTTTTTTTGATAAAGTATAACTCTACATGATTATTATTTTTACCCTATATCTCTGAGATTTTAACCGAAATTTTTTCAGCAAAGAAAGGTTTTTAAAAAGTAAATACATCATCATACTTAGTAATCATATACTGTTCATTACGCGATTGATTTAGTTGACGATACAAACATGCAGCAAATAACAAACATTCAGACAAGCTACAATGATAATTTAAAGTTGTAGCTTTTTTAGCATGATACCAACAATTTTTGGGTTAAAGTTTATAAAAATGAAGTAAATGTTCATACTTAGTAATACCTAAATATTCAAGATAAATACAATATAAATTAGGTACTTTAGGTTGTAATAATTTGATTATATGTGATACTTTATCCCCCCTTTATATCCAATAATAGCATTAGGTGAAAAAACTTTACGAAATAAAAAAGATAATCTGTTTATAAGTTCACTTTGGTAAAAATATATGTTTGATAGTTTTTGAGTAATATAGTAGAGTCCATGGCATTGGAATTGGTGATTAACACAGCTGCGTTCCCGTTTTGATAAGCCAAAATAATCTTTTAGATTCTCATATAGCATTGATAGACGAAATCTTTCCCGGTTTTTAATTCAACAATAGACAGTTCGCGATAGCTTGGTTTTTGTCCCTTAAACTGAAAGCATTCAGTATCCACGATGTGGGTAATTTGATTTAATAAATATAAACGCTTTTCATCAAACAACACTTCTTTAACTTTATTATGTGCACAATCATATTTACCGGCATAAAGTTCGTCCACAGTCATCTTATTCAAATCAGCGCCAGGTGGTGGTGATGGCGGCGGAGGAATGTACTCATCAAAATCAGAATCGCTAGTTATAGTTGGTGGAGGAACATAGTCATCGAAGTCGAACTCGTCGTCTGGTACTCTATACTGTTGGCTGCTGGCTACTCCTTCCCCGTCTTTCTTTTCCAATTGACTTGCCATATCTTCCCTCACTAAAAATTTATTTTTCTTTCTCTCTTGCTCTCAGATGGTTATTGACCAGTTTCGAACACGCACTCGGCTTTTATAATAGCGTCCCTGTATCAAGGGACAACCCCCTTTGACGTCAATGGGGTCGTCAGGGTCATTACCTTATTTGGTCATGAATGGGTAGAATATCATAATCGAACATTCGATATTTTAATATTCCAAAGTTCAATCCACGGATGTCCATGTTGCACGTCCATGTGAACAACATGGGTAGAATCAGGACCTTATTTGGTTACGACAGTATAGAATAACAAATTAACCACTTAAGCAAAGTCTAAAAATTCAAGACAACGGCCCCAAAATATACAATATTTTTAAGGTGCGGACAAAATGATGTTTAAGATATATAACGTATTGTAAAAGGGTCTTCAAAATATATACGTCTTCCTATTAGATGTTGATGATCATTCTTTCGAATGATTATTGCTATAATAATACCATGTGTAGTTCCTATGTCCTTATTGAGATGCGATTCCTGATTAAAAATCCTTTAATATCAATCCCCGACGCTGCTCGCCAAACTCAAACCAACCATTTTTCCTTCATAAAATCAACCGCGTAAAAATTAGAATCCTTACAAGCGCGAAATAAAAAATCAGCAGTAAAAAATTTAGCATTTATATATTTTATTCCTGTTCCTGGTATACATAATGGGGCTGTTGCCATGATACTTGATGGTTGCCAAGTGTATGTCAGTGAAATGATAGGACTATCTGACACAATGATTTCCTTTTTCGGTTTACGAGGTGACGGTAATGGCGGAGGAGGAGGATTTGCTTGAGGTGAAACGATAATAGGACTACACTTTGTTTGGCGTGGAGGTGAAGCGAGAGGACGTTTTGATTTTTTTTAATCTTTTGTTTAATACTGATTATCTTCTGGGATGAGCGAATTTCTTTTAAAATTTCAGAAGGGCTACGACTATCTGGTTCATCGTCAGATAAACTCCAACCATTTTCATGGATAATTTTTTGATAATTTTCTCTTTCCTTATGCATCTTTGTTATATTTTTTCCTTGGGTTCTGGCAAGTCTGTTTTACGCGAGCCATTTTCGTCTTGTGAATAAAAAATTTTAAAATTCAAGGTTTTTTAATAATATTTGGTCTAAAAAATATAGCAATATCATTGGTTGTTATATTTAAATGATAATAGCGGATGTTACCCTATATGGTAATCATTATGGAATAACCTTGGTCATCCTAATAAAAAAATGTCGAGAATGTAAGGTTTGACCTTGGATTGCCTCTCTAAAAAAAGATTGATCATTGACATTTCCTAATAAGGGATCATTATAGACTAACCTTGACTTCCGTCATTAAAGACTATGTAGAGAATTTTAGGTTGATATTATTAAATATTTTGAGAGATTTTAGGTCTGCCCCGTTCGTTCTAAAATAATATTGTGACAAATTTTTAAGGAATAAAATAATGTTTAGGTTTTTTTAATCAATATATATAAATGGAACAATATTATATTCTTACCAGTATTTAAATATGGCCGAAAGCACTGAAAGCACTGAAAATTTTTATAAATATAATTTGAATAGTTTTGAGATACATAAACACTGGCAAAATGTTCATTTAATTTTGATCAACTTTGTCAAAACGCGCAATAAAGGTTGTCGTGTTGTATTGGAGATCCAAGAGGATTGGGCTATGAAGGGTGAAATAAATATGTGTTTACTTGTATACCCTGGGATGTTAGTTATATGATTGGAAAATCTGTACGATTTCTTACGGATCGTTGTTTCGTAGAAAGGGAATTGTCTTAAAGATTTACCTTCATTCAGTGATTTACCTTCATGATATGATGACTACCAGCTATGCATATCAACCTTTGTTCAGTGAATTAGAGGATCATGTGGTTATGTTGACAAGTAACAAAGAACTACCTATGTTCTGTAAATTGATTGATTTAGCCAAATATTAATCACAAGTCAAGATATATATACCTACACGTCAGATAAGGGAATTATTTACATTTTATCGATGGCACAACCGACAGCGGAACAACTGGTGAAGATACAGAATCAAGCGAAATTAATTGCATTGATTCCGTTTAAAGCAATCATTAATCAACGAACACTCCGTTTAATTGCTTTAAATCCCATTCCAAAGACTGAACCAGACGATATACAAATGTATTATTTGTATTTTAAAGACAAAAGTAATGAACAGTATTATAAGACATACTTTGATTCACCTCAAGATGATATGATAGGGTTAAATATATATCTTAACAAAAACTATCTATTTGTTTGTCGTTATTTTGGTAACAAATAGGTAAAAAGTGTTATGCCAAATATTACAAATAGGTAAAAATTATGCGTGTATATTCTGTGTTGTCATTTAAGTCCTTATACCTACCTATGAACCTATAACACCACTGCAGGCTTTATTACAAGAAGATAACAACAACTACGTATTCGATATGCCAATTGATTTATTTAATAATGCTCAACCACCTCCACCACCACCAGCTTCGAGTTTACTGCAGCCTCTGCAACTCACCCACCACTACAACCTTTGTGTTTAACGCAACTATGTGACGATCTAATCCCGCCAACAACTACTCTTCAAAATAACATTGAACAAACTAACATTTTAATGCAAATGGTGGATCAAATTGAAAATACATTCGTACCAACATTATCTCCTATCCCACCAACACCACCACAAACAACTTTGTCTGAATAAGAAAAAAACAAAAAAAATAAGTGTATAAATAGAATGTTTTTTGTAAATAAAAATTCATTACAAGTGTGGAATATTATGGTACAAGAACTGGATCATTTTTAAATATATATCAATAAAACTATGGAAAAAAATATATGGAAATGTGTTGAGGAACAGCATATCATTGTTTTCATAAAAACATCACATCAAATGGTTGATATATATAATTCAATGGAAAGATATTAAATTGGACAAATCATAGCATATTATGCTTTAATCATAAGCTATTTTAAAAATAAAGAAATTAATAATGATATTGTAAACGATATAAAATTATTTGTACATCAAACAATTTTAGATTTTAGAAATTCTCATCAAAAACAATATTGTTCGCCGCCGAGAAAATAAAAAAAAAAAACTTGTTTTTCCTTATGGAATATATTTTTTGAAATTTGTAAAATAATCTAATACATTTTTACAATCCATTGTAAATAATAAATAATATTAGTAGGATCTTCATACGTAATGTCATATGATTCTATAACACTCTTAATAAAAAAAGCATTTGACATACTAATATCTGATCTAATCATCACCTTTATATCCTCATTATGTAATATATTCAAATACGGTCGATCAAAGCGTAAAATAATGGGTCTATTATTTTGTATATTACTATTATTTTTTACTAAATCAGAAAATAAACCTATTTTAAACTTATTTTTTACACTTGTTTCATAAAACATTTTAAACCAATAATAATAATTATGACAATTTTTAAAACAACATGGAATAGGGGAAGAATTCGATTTTGTTATTATTTTAATAAGCTTATCGAGATCATATTTATAAACCTCATAGGATTATGATTATATTCTTACCAATAAACCTCATCACCATCATAGGGTTATGATTTTCGCAAAAGAAAATAAAACAACTCGCTAATTAAAACTATCAAAAATAACAACCCTAAAATATCAAAATCATCAAGATAATCAAAAATAGCACTCAAATAAAATGGATCTAAAAATAATAAATAAAGACAAACATATATAAATTGGCTATCAAAACACAGCTTAAGCTTACGTATAACATTACAAAGATAAGAACCTCCATATCCAAGGGGTTTAGGAATAGGGGTTTATATTGGGGATCATTAATAGTAAATGAAATAAAATGATAAACATCATATCTTGGATACATAACTGTTGGAATATCAATAAAAATTGATCTGTATGATTATGATTTAAATGAAAAACAGATTTCAATAAATTTGGGAATGGAATTAAATCTAGTCTCGTATAGCCATAACAACATTTTTCTCCACGAATAAAATATTTTCGTTGTGAATGAACTACAGGTATTATATATCGTTGTAGATCAGTTACAATTTCCCAATTTATGCATTCATTATTTTTTTGATTCTTCTTTGTCTTCTTTGTTTCTTCGACAGGTTTAATTTTTTTGATAAAGCGTAGGTACCATAACCATTATTGCTGATTATATTCCTGAGTACACCAAATTTCGGCACATCAAGTTCCGTACAGGCTATATACCCTCCATAATAATAGTCACATAAATCACAGACTGCAAATAATAATCCAATGTATCGGTTACGAAAATGTTGTATAAAATAAACGAGATTCAGTATCACTTTAATGTTGATCTTTTGTTCATCTTCATTATCTTGCTCAATAGATCTTTTATAAGCTATTTTCAACAACATTGTCACAATGAAAAATGTGTGAATGATAGTTTAAAAAACCTCTTATATACTATTTTTGTTTCTCAAAAAATCATAAAATAATTATATAAAAATTGATAACAAAGTACTAATTTGTATACTAAAGTATACTAATTGCATTCCTAAAAAACAATAAATAGATATAAAATAGGGTATAAAAAGCTTATAATAGCATAAAAAACTTTAAAAATACCATAAAAAAGTTTAAACACATATAATAAAACATATAAGGAGTAATAACAATCAAACATGTTGTTGGTTTAATAAATGCAATTTTTTTATTTAAAAAACACAATTACTTATTTACAAGACTGCATTATTGCTCATCCAGACCTAGCGAGTGCTAAAACGGATCACATACCGGTAGCTTGTTTGTAACAATAATGTTTTTTGAATATTTTGAATTGATTGCATGGTCTTCGGTTAAAAAAACCTGATATTGACCATATCAGGTTGTCCACCAAAACTTACTTTTGTTTTCTTTTTACTCCTCCTCCAGAGAGTGCCTTTGCGGCAGCTATGCTGGCTCTGCTGCCATGTTTTACTATCCAATTGATGACCCCCCCCCCCCCTTTTGTCTTCTTTTTGTTTTCCTCCCTCCCCTTCGTTTTTGTTTTCT